>PVIR01009052.1:0-52857 GCA_004026965.1 Petromus typicus | reverse complement strand
TTTTTTTTTCTCTCTCTCTTTTTGTTGAATTGGATTTGTCTATTTTGTTTATTCTTTCAAAGAACCAACTCTTAGATTCATTAATTCTTTGTAATTCCTTTTGGTCTCAATTTCACTGATTTCTGTTCCAATCTTTATAATTTCCTTTCTTTTTCTACCTTTGGGAGTACCTTTGGATTGTTCTGGTTTTCTAGGATCTTACATTATTAGTTCATTTGTTTGGGATTGCTCTTTTTTGTGTGTGATGAGGACATTCACAGCTATAAACTTCCTTCTTATCAATGTTTTCATTGTGTCCCATAAGTTCTGGTATATGCACTAATGTTATCTAGTTTTAGAAATGGTCTTATATCTTTCTCATTTTTTTTCTACAATCCATTGTTCACTGCATAATTTCTGGGTTCTAGTTTGTTGTCAATTTCTAACCTCACTGTGCTGTGGTCTAATAATATACATAATATAATTTGAATTTTTTTACATTTACTTACGGCTGATTAATTGACCAGCCTGTGATCTATTCTGGAGACAGTTCAATGTGCTGCTGAAAAGAATATGTGTTCTGTTGTTGAGTGGGACACTACCAATACCTATTAAGTCCATTTATTTAAAAGTTTTGTTTAACTCTGGTATCTGTGTTGATTTTTTGTCTGACTGATCTGTCTCTGACAGTCAGGTATTGAGATCCCCCACTATAATTGTCTATTTCATTTTTATGTCCAGTAGACCTTGTTTTATGAAGGTGGGTGGTGCATATGAGTTGATAATGGTTACTTCTTCCTGTTAGATTGTTTAGTGACCTTCTCTGCCTCGTCTGGTCAGTTTTGGCTTAAAGTCTGCCTTGTCTGAATATAACATAGCTGCTGCATTTAGGTTGCTGTTACGTGAAACTTTGCTTTCTACACTTTGGTGTTTAGTCTGAATTTGTTTGGGGGATTAAATGTGTTGTTCGTACAGCATACTGTTGGATTTTGTTTCCTGACCCATTCTGCCAGCCTGTGTCTTTGGACTAGGAAAGTGAGACTAATCACATTTATTAATGATAGATATTGACTCATTTCTATCACTGTCTTCTGTCCTGTTACTGATTCCCTACCTTTCTTTTCTATCCGGTATATTCATTCTATTAATTTTTTTTTTTTTTTTGTCATTCTTAGCTTCATTGTCTCTTTTATTGTATCTTTGAGAATTTTTTGTAATGGTTATAAACTTCTTTGGGTGCTCTTCATCATGAAAGTATCTTATTTCTCTATAAATTTTGAGACATAGTTTTGCAGGATATGTCAGCCTGAGATGAGAATTTCTTTCTTTTAGGGCTTGAAATATTTCACTCCAAGCTGGTCTTTAAGGTTTGAGTAGAGTAATTTGCTATAATTATAATAGGTTTTCCTTTATAAGTGATTTGTTGTTTTTCTCTAACTGTTTTTAAGATTCTATTCTTGTGCTGGACTTCCAATATTTTGACTATGGTTTTTGGGGTTCTGTATGCCTCTTTATCCATATGTTAAATTGTCTCACTCCACTTGGAAAGTTCTCAAGGTTTGTTTGTCTCTTTTGGTTTTGGAGACAGGATCTCACTCTCTAGTTCAGGCTGGCCTTGAATGTAGCCTAGGCTGGTCTTGAACACAGTGATCTTGCTCAGCCTCCTGAGTGCTGGGATTAGAGATGTATGCCATCATGCACAGCTAAGTTTTCAGCTAGTATTATAGTAAACTGAGTTTTTAGGTCATTTTTGCTATCTTGAGTTTTTTTCACTAATTCTAAATAATCTTCGTCTTCTTCATGACATCTAAGAGCTATTGAATCCATTTTTCATGTTCTTTCGCTGTTTTTAAGTTATCTCATTAATTGGTCACTGACAACAGCCACGTCTTCTAGTTCGGAGACTCTGACCTCACATTGGTCACTTCTACTGCCCATACTTTATTCTCTTGAATTTTTACTTGGTACCCTTTATGGACTCTAACCATTTTCTGTGCTGCTCATATATATTTTACATTATTTTGTTTAGGTTTTCTAGCTTTTTAGTAGTGTCTTTAAACTCAACAGAAATGATTTTGTTAAAATGGCCCAATATCTTTTTACTTCTGTCTTCTATAATATTGCCAATTACTGTTGAACTGTTTTGTTATCTCCCCTTACACTGTTTCAGATAAATCAAGTGCGAGACTTTTGATTTCCTCCCCTCTGATGCCCAGCAGATTAGCGTTGGGGAAGCTGGCAGTTTTAGGAGGGACTTTATTGGCTTATCTTCTCATGTTTCTTTTTTGGTTTTTCATTTACTTGCTGGTTAGTTGAGCCATTGAGTGTCTGGGTTTTTTGAGACAAGGTCTTGCTGTGTAGTTCAGGCTGGCTTTGTACTCACTATGGAGCCCAGCCGTCATCTTTCCTTAGCCTCCTGAATGCTGGGATTACAGGGATGTGCCACCATGCCTGGCTTCATGTTTCTATTTTTGTTTTGTGTTGAGGCTTGTGGGTGTATGATAGTGGAAAGTTTTGTACCTAGTATGGAGCCATTTCTCGATGTCTAATTTTCAGTGGTGTTCTCTGCATCGCTAATGACGGGCCTTTGCTTCTGTCCCAGGATTCAGCCACCTGTTTACTTGAGTGGGTAGGTTTCAGCGGATTTGGCTCAGAATATCCAGTTTCCCCAAAAAAGGCCACAGCACAATGCAATCTGGATAATGGCATCTGAAGAAAACCAATTTACAGCAATAGCTATGACACCTTTGTCATAATAATAAAATCAGCATTAGTTATAACACTAAATATGAACTGAATATTGACAAATCCTAAGGACCAATAAAGTACCATCTTTGTCCATAGAAAAGAGAACTGTAATTATAGTATAAACACTAAGACAATACTTATTTTGATCCACTACTGACCTACAGTAAATGTGTACTGCATGGAACAACTTCACCTCTACTAACAATGGCGCGATATTCAGCATTAGTGTAAAGTTAATGTTCATCTAGAAATTCATAGTGTTAAATAGTTAAATTGTAAGAGGGAGGGGCCAGGGATGTAGCTCAGTGGTGCTCCTACCTGCCTGGCAAACACAAGGTCTTGCGTTCAATTTTTGGCACTCCCCCCCCCACAAAAAAAATAAAGTTGGAGGGGGTGGAGAAATAGAGAATGAAAACAAAAAGGAAAAATTTGACAAGTTAACTGGCAGACTATGAGGAGGACAGATTAATATGGTGATCCTATTAAGGAATAAATGGAAACTAAAAGTGATAGAAAACATCACTGGCAAGAGCAAGAAAAATGATAAATAGCAAAAAAGAGATAAAAGGAAGAGAAAAACAGTTGAAAGGGGAAAAAAGAAACTAAAAGAAGAGAAAAATAAAATGGGAGAAAAACCCTTAACCCTGAAAAAAAAAAAAAAAACCAATGAAGTAATAATAAAAATGATCCAAATAGGAAAATCAGAACAGTCGAGTCAAAGGAAAAAATTCCATTGTTATTTGAATGACAAGAAATGGTTTCTTTCCATACTCTGCAGTCTTGGGATCCAGCCAGATTCAATTTGTATACCAAGCCTTAGGGTCTGTGGGTCTTTGAGATGCCTTCCTTGCCCTAATGCCCCTCTGTTTGTACCACCCACTGTGGTTACTGTTCAAGCCCAGGTGTGCCCTGGCTTCTTTGAGGCGGGGAATGCAGTCAGCCCTAGGTTTTCTGCTGGATGTAGACCACAAGGCAAGGGTTCAAGTAGGCTATTGGACTTGATGTCCACATAGCAGCACCTTTGAGCTCTTTAAGGACTGCATATCATTATAACCAAGAGACAAATCAAAACAGTTGAATCTTAAATGAATTAAGGTTTCTTTAAAAAGTTGTCCTGATGACATCAGATTCTGGAAGGAAAAAGTAGGAAATAAAGAACTGTTATTTGTAAACATGATAAACTATATCGAGAAAATAGATTTAAAAAATACTTTGTGGTTTATGTCATAGACCAATTATAAAATACAAATTAGCTGGGCATGGGGGCTCATGCCTGTAATCCTAGCACTTGGGAGGCAGAGGCAGGAGGACTGCCACAAGTTCAAGGCTAACCACCTGGGCTACATAATAAATTCAGGGACAGCCTGAAGTACAAAGTAAGACCCTGTCTCAAAAAACTAAAAAATAGGGCCGGGGATATAGCTCAGTGGTTCCAGCGCCTGTCTTGCAAGCCCAAGGACCCGATTCAATCCCCGGTAACCACATAACAATACTGGGCATGGAGACTCACCCCAGCAGTAACCAGTACCACATACCACAGTGCCGGGTGTGGTGGCTCACACCTGTAATCCCAGCACTCGGGAGGCAGAGGCAGGAGGATTGCTGTGATGTTAGTTGGAGGCTGAGCTCAGGGCCAGCCTGAGCCACAAAGTGAGACCCTGTCTCAAAAAACCTTAAAAAAAAAAAAACTAAAAAATAAAATAAAACAAAATACACATTAGGCACCAAACTAAACCTGTTTAAAAAAAAAAAAGTCTGGGGATTTAGTTCAGTGGTTCTGGTGCCTGCCTTGCAAGGGCAAGTGCCCAGGTTCGATCCCAGGTAGCCACATACAATACTGGGCGTGGAGACTCATTCCCAGCAGCAATCAGCACCACATACCACAGTGCTGGGTGTGGTGGCTCACACCTGTAATCCCAGCATTTGAGAAGCCAAGGCAGGAGAATTGCTGGGATTTTATTTTGAGGCTGAGCTCAGAGCCAACCTGAACTACAAAGCGAGACCCTGTCTCAAAAAAAAAAAAAAAAAAGCAGTAGTATAAACAAGCTTTGGTTTTCAAGGAGGTAGAAACACTAAACCTGCTGCAAACAGGTTAGGTAGAACTCTTGAAGACATTGGCTTAGGGAAAGACGATAAACAAAACCTCAGCAGCATGAGAACTAGTGGAA
Source organism: Petromus typicus (assembly GCA_004026965.1). Lineage (NCBI taxonomy): Eukaryota > Metazoa > Chordata > Mammalia > Rodentia > Petromuridae > Petromus > Petromus typicus. Next base: position 47,962 of record PVIR01009052.1, on the reverse strand, counting down.
GGAATCAATAACTGGGATCTCATCTTATTAAAAAGCTTCTGCACAGCAAGAAAAATCATCAGCAAACCAAAAAGACAACCTACAATATGGGAAAAAAATTTTACCAGCTCTTTGTCAGAAACAGGGCTACTATCTAGAATATATCAAGCTTAATATCAGCCACCTCCCTCCAAATTTAAAGACCTAGTTCAAAATGGGATCTGAAATGAACAGATACTTTTCAGAGGAAGAAGTAAAAGCAGTTAAGAAATATATGAAGAAATGTTAAACATCACTGGTCATTCCAGTGACAACACTGAGATTCCATCTCATTTTACAAAGAATGGCTATCACAAAATCCACCAACATCAAATGCTGGCAAGGCTGCAAGGAGAAAGGAATCCTTCTCCACTGTTGGTGGGAAGGTAGACTGGTGCAACCACTGTGGAGATCAGAGTGGAGATTCCTACTACTCTATGTAGTTTGAACTACATAGTGACTGTCTCAAAAATCAAAACGAAATTTATACACACTAAATAAAAAGTCTGATGTGTATCAGATGTACTTCAGAAATAGAAGGAATTAACTACTAATAAATAGTTGAATAAATCTGTTAGAAACATCATTCCATGTGAAATACAAATACTGAAGACCTCATATTAAATGACTCTGTATATATGACATTCCCTAGAAAAAGAAAATTTATAGCATCAGAAAGCGAATCAGTTCAGGAGTGAGTGGAGCCTGCATACAAACAGTCACAAGAAAGAGGAGGGGTATCCTGGGGGACAACAGCATTCTAAAAGTGGTGACAGTCACACAATAGCAAAACACAGACTAACATACAAGCAACAACTTTAAAAAACTATAAAGAGCAAAAAAATGGGTTTTTTTAAAAAATTGACAGCAATTTTTAAAAAGATAATTTTTAAAGACTATTCAACAGCTCTTTGCATCCTACTGTATACTAAGCATTACTGGACATAGTGAACACGGAATCTTTGCCCCAGCAGGGAAGACAGATGCAATTAAAAATACATTATCTAGGGCCAGGGATTTAGCTGAGTGCTTCCGGTGCCTGCCTTACAAGCGTAAGGTCCTGGGTTCGATCAGCATACAACAATGCCAGGTGTGGTGACTCCTGCCCACAGCAATCAGTACCACATACCACAGTGCCAGACTTGGTGGCTCATGCCTGTAATCCCAGCACTGAGGAGGCAGAGGCAGGACAATTGCTGAGTTCAAGGCTCGCCTGGGCTACAGAGTGAGCTCAGGGCCAGCCTGAACTACAAAGCAAGACCCTGTCTAAAAAATATATATATATATACATATACATATATATATATGTATATGTATATATATGTGTGTGTGTATATATATATATATATATGTATATATATATATATATGTATATATATATATATATATATACATATATATATATATATATATATGTCTCAGAAAGGGGTCACACTCCAGAAACACTATATACTATGGTCACTGGCCAAGAAGACAAGCACTTTCAGACATTTACTAATAGAAACATACTAGTGTTCCCAGAAAGTAATTTGGCAATATATAGCAACCACTTGAATTTATGTCCTTTGATCCTCTAATTCTAGATTTTTATCATAAATAATCAAAAATTTGATAGGACTGTTCTATCCATTTACTAGGCATCAACCACTATAATTCTAAAATAGAAATCATGGAGCAACACAAATTTTTTAATAATGGAATGGTTAAAGAAGTCTTGGTATCTGTGTGTCACAGCACTATAAAGCCACTGAAATGTGCTTGAAAATTTTTAATTTCATAGAAATAGGATTACAAAATGTGACAATGTCAGTATTGAAAAGTGTGTGTGTAGCCAGGCACTGTGGTACCTACCTATCATCCCAGACATGCAGGAGAAAGAAGCAAGAGGATTGCAAGTTTGAGGTCAGTCTGGGCAACTTCTCAAGATTCTTTGTCAAAATGAAAAAGGGTTTAGAGTTTTAGCTCAGTATCAGAGTTTCTACTGAGCATGGATTCAGTCCCCAGTACCACACATGAAAAAAGTGTATGTGTATATACAAACTAAAAGATGATACCCCAAAATATTAACAATGACTAACTCTGGGTAAGTTTCCAAGTAACTTATTTTTTATATTGTTCTGTAACCTACAAGATTCATATAATAAGGAGAAAAAGCTTTTTTCCCCTTCTTTATCTTTTTACATAGGTGATAAATGTTCCCTGTATGAAAATATAAAAATCTTCACCTCAATCTCCCACCTACATACACTTGTAATCCCAGCGCTTGAGGCTGAGATAGGAAGATCCCTACAAGTTCAGGGCCAGTTACCTTCACTATAGGGTGAGACTCTGTCAAAAAAAAAAAAAAAAGTACACCACTTAGAGACAGCCTGATTTATCACTTTGGAATATATCCTTCTAGATACTTATACACAAATAATCAGTTTTACAAAAATCATATTTAGGCATATTACTTTGTGACCTGCTTGAAAGGAAGGAAAACACAGATGGTAGGTCTAAACACTTAGTAATATTTTTGAATAAAAATAAGAGAATCTAACGAGTGCTAACAATAAATAACTGGTTCAAGCAAAATTTGTTTCCAATTGTAATAGCTGTACAAGAAGATACAAGTGCACACAGAAAGGTACATACAGGCAAGGGATACAGATAGAAGTAAAGGTGAAAGGTCATGAGAGAAGACGTAGAGACCAGCTGTAGTGAAATTCGACCAGTGTATATGAGATGCTCTCACTGGACACCCTCTTCTCATGTGGTGGGAGATAAGATAAGGCCTGCATAGAACATGTGGGTGAGGTCTCAAGGGAAGAGAGACCTGCAGCAAACACAGCCTGGGGAACAAGTACTAGAATATCACTAAGAGCAGGAAAGGCCCATTTGCAGGCCTACCCACTGAACAGTTCCAAAACAAGGCTCAACTCCACAGCCCAAGGCTACACTACCTAGAGCTTCATTCATAAGACTGTTACACATAAGCCGAGAGTATAAATGGCAAACAGAAAATTTCCAGACTCAAATATTGGAAAAGGAGAAAGAATGTTGGCACCGTAGAAAGAACAAAGTCTTAGGAGGCGGGCAGACCTGGTCTATTCACCACCTGGGCAGTTACCTGACTCCTGAGGTTTAGTTTCAGAAGATATCAGCAACCACCTTCCAAGATGGTGTGAGAATCTAGGATAATGTATGTAAATCAGCTGGCATAGAGCTACTCCCTATGTAAGAAGAGATGTATTATGTATCATCATGGGTAACAGTATGAAATTTGGTGTTAGGCAAACCTAAATTCTCATCTTTGGTCTGCCACTTACAGGCTATGTCATCCCAGGCCTCTGAGCCCCCGAATCCCCTATGCAGTGAGGAGACTATCTCACCTCTAATCCCAGTATTCTGGGAGACTAAGGCAGGAGGATCACAAGTTTGAGCCTAGCCTGGGTAAACAGATTTAGTGAGAACCTTTCTCAAAATTTGGATTTTTCTGAAGGAGGTGAGGGCTGTAGGTGTAGCTTAGTGCAGAGACTCTGAGTTCAGTCCCCAATACGGGGTGGGGGTGTTAACCACCTGCCACACCAAACTGTTTTAAGGATTTAATAAGACTATATAATATCAAATGCCTAGGCATATTTTAATGAACAGTGGTTATTACCACTTCTGTGATCTTCATAGTTACTTAACCCATCCAAAATAGTTTAACCAGCTGTAATAGCATTCCACACCTGCCTTATTACTTTCATTCCCAGGGCACCAGACATGGCAAATAGTCTACAGGTGTAAATATTGTGTGACCAGCAGGAATTTTATTAAGAATTACAGATGAAGTATAAAATGTGTCCAATAATAGCATGTTTAAGTGTTCCCCTCAAATGAAGCCATTTACTATGCTAGATCATGGGCTCCTCACAGACAAAGAACCTTTTCTTAGTCTTAAATCCCATCATCTAGCAAATTGTTACAGATGTAGGTCTTCAATGTTTCCTGAATGGCACAATAAACAGCAGCACTCCCATAGCTACCCCTGCTACAAAGATATCTGTAGGAGCCCCTATGATGTAACCTTCTAAAAACAATTTCAAATCTACCATCTCTTTTAATATCTAGCAAGTGTCAGGTAGCTTTTTGCTTCCTTTACCTCCTGACTCAAAGCTGGTACTTGTGTGATGCTTTCACTAGACAGCCTCAAAATGATGTCAGTTTTCAGTGAGGCTGAGGAGGAGCAAGGGTCTCAGTCTGTGCAAGGCCAAAAACACTGAATTGAGATGTCCAGTTCACAGAGTGATCACAGTATATGACAGCATTTGTATAAATTCAACCTGGTTAAAAACCCCACAAAAGTAATGTAAGGCAGGCCAAAGGGTCCTCCATGTTGCTGTCTTAAACAGACCAGCAGTAATGAGAAACTAGTTTTTCTGACAATTTAATACGTAATGGCTTCTATATTTGAGACTTATTCTGATGTTTAACAGTTTCACATTTGAGAAACCCAGATTAAACACAATTTTCTTTTTTGCTGTGGGGATCTTTGATTAGTAGAAAAACATAAGCTTGCCAAAATGAAAATCTATGGCCATACCACCCTGAATGTGCCCAAACTTGTCAAAAATTCACCCTTAATTCAGCAATATAGTGAGAGCCATTATTTATGCCTTGGTATGTTTCTTTTTGACAATATGACTAAAGTATTCAAAAACATGAGTTTTAGTCTTTTTTTTTTTTTTTTTAAGACAGTGTCTCGCTTTGTAGTTCAGGCTGGCCCTGAGCTCAGCCTCAAACTCACGTCACAGCAATCCTCCTGCCTCTGCTTCCTGAGTGCTGGGATTACAGGCATGAGCCACCATGCCCAGCACTTTGTTGTGTGGTACTGGTTGCTGCTGGGGTGAGTCTCCACACGCAGTGTTGCTATGTGGTTACCGGAGATCGAACCCAGATCCCTACGCTTGCAAGACAGGCACTGGAACCACTGAGCTAAATCCTCGGCCCCAAAAACATGAGTTTTAATACTTTAGCGTGTTCTCTCAAGTCGTAACTTATATCAGTTTCCCTATTTTTGGACATTTAGTTCATAAGCACTGTTTACTTACACAAATTACTCTTAACATTTCATTTCATCAGCACTGAAAAAGAAGGTACTAGAGACAAAGTTGACCAGCCAGAAACCCACCCAAATAGTTTTCTAAGAAAAATATTTTTTGCTATGTGTGGTAGTTCATGCCTGTACCCAGCTCTTAGGAGGCAGAGGCAGGAGTATTGCCACAAGTTCAAGGCTAGCCTGGGCTACATAGTGAGTTCAGAGCCAGTCAGGACAATAAAGTGAGAGCTTGTCTCAAAACAAACAAAAAAGAAACATAGTTTGTAAGAGATAAGGGGTGGTCTGAAGCCTACCATCAGAGAGTTAGGAGAATTAAGCAGAGGAACAGAGTCATGGGCAGATGGGTGTACAAGATACAGGGAGAGAAAGAAAAGATAGGCATATTCCAAAGCTGAGTTATAAGTGTACAGAAAGAATACTAAATCATTAATGTACAGTGTTCAGTGGAGCTTTTATATGTACTTGAAGCTAACGATAAGCTTTCTGTTTTTCCAGACTGAAATTAGCCCAGTTTTATTTCAGCAGATTAACTGATGCCTATACTATGACAGGCTTAGTACTTGGCAATAAAAATTTATGAAACTCTATCCCTCCTCCAAGTTCAAATTTAGGACATATTTAGCCTAAATTTTTAAGCTATCTACCTAAACAGTAAGAATTAACAGCTGCCTAGCAAGCACAAGTTTCTGAGTTCAATCTCTGGTACAAGAGAAAAAAAAGAACAGCTGATCATTTGTAACCCTGGGAAGCTACAAGAAATCCTCAGACATCAAAAGTGACATGCAAAAGGGTATGATGGCCCACACCAGCAATCTCAGCACTCAAGGAATCTGAAGGAGGAAGATTGTGAATTCGAGGCCCCCCAGCCCTAGGAAGCAATACCCACCTCAGAAAATTTTTTAAAAATTTTTAAAGTGAGGTCAGCTGAGGCAGAAAAGTGGTAGTATATATTAAGAAACTTAAACAGTTGCAGCAAACAATTTTCTAAACACTGAATGGGATAAGGAAATTCAGTGAACCAAATATGCAAATTCTAGATTTAATTCATTTTTTATAAATGGCCAGAATTCTTTAAATATATAAAAGTAAAATTTCTGAAGTATTATAAAAGTTTAAAAACAACAAATTAAAACGCTGTGTAATATTTTATTCTGTGCATATAACCAACACATCTTTCCCAGGACAAACGCTGAATTAAATATCTATCCCTTTGTCTCTGCAAAAAATGAGAATCCCTGGGCTGGGGATTTAGCTCAGTGGGTCCAGCACTTGCCTTGCAAGCACAAGGTCCCAAGTTTGACCCCAATAACCACCTACCACAATGCCAGGCATGGTAACTCACGTGCATCAGTAATCAGTATCACACACTACAGTGCCAGACATGGCAGCTCATGCCTGTAATCCCAGCACTCAGGAGGCAGAGGCAGGAGGACTGCTGTGAGTTCCAGGTTTGCCTGGGCTACATAGTGAGTCCAGGGCCAGTCTGAACCGCAAAAGCAAGACCCTGTCTCAAAAAAAAAAAAAAAAAAAGTGAGAATCCCAGAAATTGGATCCCAAACTCCCAGGCGACACTTGAAAATGAATAGTCCATTTCACCCTGAAATATATGTCAGTCGTTGCTCATTCTAGTTACTATTTCTGTCCCAGAAAACCTGCACAACCAGCCTTAACACTTTTGCCAGACATTACTTGTCTGAAATGGAAACTTTATTTAGGGAAGCAGGTTTAAAATGCAGTGATACTGCTGGCAGAATTACACAACCTATTATTCCCTTTCATCATTATAATACTATGTTGAGGATTGAAATTTATTTTAGTTTGCTATCCATGATTCAAGTAGTTTGTAGACTGTAAGTTCTGGCTTTATCTTGATTTCTTTGCTTATTAAAAAATGTCAAACAGAGAACACTTCATAAAAAGTCTTTATTTGAACCCTGAAGAATCCCAATGACCTACTCCCTAAACTCAGAAGTGGTCACGTGGGAGGCAGATAACATACTTCATGTACTTAAGAGTTTCTAGAGACAAGATGGTTAAGGCTCTTGCAGACCTGACTCGAGTGACTTCAAGATACTATTTTACTGAATTCCACTTTTCCCCAATAGCTTGTTTCAGGAGAGCTTTAGGGCATGTACCAGTTACTCTACTCCAGCCCAAGGAAATTAGTGAGTTACAAAATGGACACTTTACAGTCTGGTAGGAAAAACAATTAAATAGTTACAAAGAAGCCAATAATAGAGGGAGAGGGAAGCTACACCTTCAAAATGCAGAGGAAAGAACTGCACAAGGAAGTGACAAGAGTTAAAAGGTTGAGAAGAAAGGCCGGGGAGTTAGCTCAGTGGTTCCAGCGCCTGTCTTGCAAGTGCAAGGACCCGGGTTCGATCCCGTAACCACATACAATACTGGGTGTGGAGACTCACGCCCAGCAGCAACCAGTACCACATACCACAGTGCCAGGCATGGTGGCTCACGCCTGTAATCCCAGCACTCAGGAAGCAGAGGCAGGAGGATTGCTGTGATGTGAGTTTGAGGCTGAGCTCAGGGCCAGCCTGAACCACAAGGCGAGACCCTGTCTCAAAAAAAAAGGTTGAGAAGAAAAGTGACACAAAGATCAAAGAACAAAAATGTCCTAAAGGAAAGGGGACATATGTGCAATGGTTTTAAAGCAAATAAACTGCAACCTGTAAAAAAAAAAATTAAAGCTATATATCCACAGTATTTAACAGAGGGAAATGTATTTGGATAAATTAGCAGAGGAGAGATCATTCAGAATTTGAGAAAGCTGGTAAAGCAAAGAAGTTGTATAATCTCACATTTTTAAAAAAATTACTCACCAGGCCTGGGGATATAGCTCAGAGTTTCCGGCATTTGCCTCACAAGCACAAAGTCCCGAGTTCGAGCCCTGATACCACATACCACAATACTGGGCATGGTGGGGCTCACACCTGTAATCCCAGCACTCGGGAGGCAGAGGCAGGAGGATTGCTGTGATGTGAGTTGGAGGCTGAGCTCAGGGCCAGCCTGAACTACAAAGCGAGACTCTGTCTCAAAAACAAAACAAAACAAAACAAAACAAAAAACAAATAAATGGTTGGGGGAGAGAAACAGTAGAGAAGAATTTGGGATAACGGGGTTTCTACCTTTGAGTAGCTGATGTTACTGCTGACTAAAGTAGGGAGAAACAAGATAGTGGGAAAGTTAGTTCGTGTTAAAGACTAACAGGGAAGTATAAAATACAAAGAGCATAGTTCATAATCTGGCCCACACTGCTCAAAGGCAATTATGGTGCAGGCTGGGTACTTCTTTTAAGTTTCTTAGCAACATTCCTGAACTGTACCTTATAGATGCCTGTAGGACCCACCCAATTATAAGTCAAATATGTCACCGGGCATTGCCCAATGTCTGAGGGGCAAAATCATCCCCAGTTGAGAAACCATGGAAGGAGTCTCAAGGACACTGGAAATAAGGATAGTTACTAAACTGTAAAAATAAAAAAATAAATCACAAGCACAAAATTATAATTCTGCCTCCAAAATTGGGTTAGATGTCACCATCATGCTCCCATAAGTCTCACTACCTACGCACCATGAAGAGCAGCTAACATTTGCCAAGTTTGTGATCCTGTCCTATCTGCACCTTAGTCTGAGAGGCAAGAGGACCTCACTAGTTGAGGACATTGATGTGGCGCAAAGTAACATGCCCAAAATCACATTAAGTGATCCATCTGGATTGGAATCTGACTCCAGAGTCTTTCTCCAAAGCCTATGCTCTAAAAGTATACTCACCTATTATCCAGGGTAGCCCCATGAGGCTCTGAGTGGTTCAAGGAAAGGCTGCTTCAGTCTTTCCATTTGTTCTGTTAACATCTTGTTCAGGCTTAGCAACAGGCATTCAAATATTTACTGAATAAATTTCACTTTAGACTTAACTCTTTAGACCTGCACTAAAGTACTTAATATACTGATGTCTTGCAAATGGCAAGCCAGTCCATCAATGAAGAATGCCTTCCAGTCTGGCAGTAAAAAGCGGTCTCAGGATCTAATTATGTGTTGCTACAGTTAACATGAGAATTTTGTTCCCCAAAATGAACTCTGCCATTTACAGAGACTTGAATAACAATTACCTTCCTGTTGCCTCTTTATCCATCATATTCCACCTCTTTCCAGCCTAATGAAATTGAGGAAAGTGGCCACAAACTAAGAATGGAATGGTTTTACAGAATGAACAAGTTGTAATTTTTGACATCACAAACTGGCATTCATAAGGAACAATCTTCTAAACACCAGGTAGACTTGTTTTAAAAAGTCTGACCTCAGAAATGTTTTAAGAACTGGGTGCAGGGGTATAAGCCTATAGTTCTAGCTATAGAGGAAGAGATGTAAGAGAATCACTTCATCCCTTAAGTTGAAAACCAGCATGGCCAATATAAGACAGCAAGACCAATCTTTAAAGGGGGAGGGGGAGCTCATTGGGAGAGCTTTTGCCTACTGTATGCAAGGCTGTGAGCTTGATCCCTAATACTGCCAAAAAAGTTTAAACTAGGCACGGTGATGCATGCATGTAATCCCAGCACTCAGGAGACTGAGATAGGAAGACCACATGTTTGAGGCAAGCATATGCTATGCCAGCTTGAAATACATGAGACCCTAATATAGAAATACTGAGATAAGAGACTGGATATACTTAATATTTTTTCCACCCACTAGTTGGCTTTGATACTTTCTGTTCAACTGTTGTGGAAGGTCTCTGATGATAGCACCTACAATGCTTTGGTAAATGGGTGTTTTCTGGGCTTAAATATGGCCTTGAAATATCTAAGTTCCAGCTAGGCATTGGTAGTTCATGCCTGTAATCCTTGCACTCTGAAAAGCTGAAAAGATCATAAACTCAGGTCCAGCCTGGGCAATCCAGGACTGTTTCAAAATAGAAGACAGCAGAAGGTGGTTACTGCCGGGGATACAGGTCAGTGTAAAGGCCCTGAGTTCAATCCTTTGTACCACTGAGAAGAAAAAGTCAGTTCAATATATTAGGTAGCCATCATTCAAAAAAAGAGCACGTATTTTTCACATGATCATATAAATCACATTCAAGTGTAGCCTAGAAGACATGGTGTTCAGGGTATCAGTAATCTCTACAGGTGAGTGAACAGAGGGACTTCTTCCCAGAATGAACATCTAGAACTGTGGAGTTCTGCAAAGCAGAATGAATGGAAATCCACAAATTGGCTTGTTTGTTCTCCATACACACATGCACATCTAAATGTGCTTACTAAAAGCCACAGAGGAAAGCCACACAGCATTTTGAGAGCTGAGCAAGTTTCTCAGCCTGCTTGGAAAACCATTTTCATGGTTTTCATTCAGGTAAAACTCATTACCGGCACCAGCCATAATGCCCTTTGCTACTATGGCCCCTATGAAGGGCTCAACGAGCATTTTCACCAAATTCCAACCAATTCCAATTTTGGGAAAGGAACAGTGTTTTCTGCTATAAAGTGTTAGTTCAGTTGTTTAAGAGTCATCATTTGGGAACTGAAGCTTTCACAGGCTGTTCTTCAGTTTGTAGTTTGCCATGAAGACATTTACTCTAAATGTTTAAAATTTTGAAAAATCACTTAACTCTTGCTTCCTCCTTTCAGTTCCTTTGAAGATTATGAGACAGATGAACCTGCCTCTCCTGAATTTGGAAACAAAGGCAATAAAATAGTCACCTCAAGCCTTTCAGAGCAATGTGGAAAGCTTCAGTCCGTGGATGAAGAGTAGCTGCCAAGGTCAACATGAAAGACATGCATTTTAAATTTTTTTTTTTTTTTTTGTTAACAGATGCCTGTTTGCATACTGCTTTTTAAAAGGCTTTGATTTCTCTAAGTGTGTATCTACATTAGGAACTTTTAAATATTTTGAAGAAATGGGTCTGGATACACACTTAACTTAGGAGACTCCAGTTTGCCTCAAATTCTTGCAGAGGTTCTCCTTGGAAGCGTGAATTAACAACATACTATCACTTTACAAACTCTGCACCTCAGCACCCTTCACCCCTGAATGTACCAAGGGTCCCTTGGGGACAGTGCCAAGCAGCTCATCTCTGCGCAGAAGCAAAGGTTGCCTCAGTGTTGGCCAGCATCCCTGAGGTTCTCAGGGCTCCTATGGAGCGTAGAAGAAACGTTCCCTTGCAGGAAACTTGAGTCAGAAAATTCTGGAACTTGAAAGTTGTAGTCAAGCCTCCAGAATTGACTTAGCCCTAATAATAAGAGCACTGCCAAAACATCTCAGAGACTTCCTCTAATATGTGTACTGGAGTTGAAAGATCTTGAACTTACCTGGTTTAATGTAGTTTCACAAGACCTGCCAAACTGCTAGTCACTTTACATCCTCAGGTATTATAAAAACTGGGCCTTCCAGTCTTCCTGGCAAGCACTAAAAACCTCCCCATCTTTATTGTGGATCGTATATAAAATCACAAGAAAAACTTAAATGAGGACGAGCACAGAAATTTTCCTTGATATCTTCCTTGAAAAAAGTTTTTATCTAATAGAAAATAACTGAATCATTTAATAATCTCCAAATTATCTGACTCTGTATCTTTACAGCAGAAGGTCTAAAGACTTAAAAGGAATGGTAATATACTAAGAAAATTTATCCCTAGTCTTTCATCATTCAGTAAAAGTAATGGCTCAATCTAAACATTCTTCTTCACTTCATATTGAAAAGAAACTATTACTGCATAGTTTATCCACCACAACACTTATCACAGAAATGGAACAAATCATGGTGGCACCCATAAAAACTGTTAATTTCAGAATCCTTTATCTTTTCAACAGTCCACAGTGTGCAGTGTGGGAGTTGGGGTGGAGAAAAGAGAAACTACAAAAAGGATGGACATTTCTGATGCAAGTAAAAGAAATCCCTCCACAGCAACTTTTTAGTACATGTCAGAGTCTTCAACTTTCCCCCTGGATTTATCTTTTAAAAATCCATGAGTCTTAAGTGTTGGAACAGCTTCACTTGCCTTGTTTGCCTTCCTGGGGTGCAGGCCAGCACCAAAATAACCAAATACTAGGCAAAACAAATGAAGAAAAGGAGAATTACGAAAATGTCCAACAGCACCATCAATCCCAGCCATCCTGCCTCTTCCAAGAAAGATCTCCCAGATTCCTATTAATGTATCTTCATGATTAAACATTAATAAATTTATGTGATATATGAAATTTACCACCCATCCTATGAGCCTTTACCAGGAAAAACATCTTTTTATAAATTTTTCAGGTAAAAATACAAAACAAGGTCAATACTTTAAGAAACCAGAAATGGGTAAAAGGTTTTATTATCTGTAATTTTCTAAGGCAAACTGAAAAGTAAAAATAAAATTCAGTTTCACAATGTATTTTTATTAGTTTGGCTTTACTTCCTTGCCTTGTGTTCAGAGTCATCTTTGACTCTGATCAATATGTGGCTTTAAAATTATAAAAATAAAGCTACCAATACCATCCCCTTTGGCTGATTTGGGGTAACCAAATTACCACATTTTAACAAATGTAAGCATGTGATTCACTGTAGTCCTCTTGAGAGCTGAATACAAGGAATGTGAATTCTGAGGAACTAGGATAGTATGTTTGACTTTTTGATAAGATATTGCTAAATGTAAGTGTTACTGCCAAACTGGAAATTTCAAATTGTTGTTAACATCCCAGATTCTGATAAAGGATAAGTTATCATAATCTTAATACTATTTAATGAAAAATGAGCTTCACAGCGTATTAATTGTGAAGATAACTAATAAAACTCTGTATATTTGCCCTGCATCTTACCTGTCACTGTATATTGTTCAAGTTGTTTATATAGAACTTTTAGAATCAAAAAGTAAGTCATTGCTCAGCTTTTGGAAATGTTAAGACGTGTATAAGTGGGAAAGGCTTCATGATTTAAATTTGATTTTTCTTTTGCAAAATTAATAAAAGTTGTTAAGTATGAGCTGCGTTCACTAAGATAATCACACCACACACACAGAGTAACACTGTAAAGAAACTTCAGCTTCTAAAACAGTAATTTTTTGAACCCCTGGAGGGAAGACCAGGGTTTCGGAATGAAGGGGTTCACGGGAACAAAGTAGACATTAACCTAACCTAGAATGTATCATTTTAAAAGCAATATAAAATCACATGTTATTGGGTGCCTAAGATTTAGGATTTTTAAAGGAGGAAAAATAAAAATTACCAAAGTATTAAATGCAAACAACAGGCTTTAAACTTAGTATTTCCTATATTATGTAATGTGCTATCTTATAGGAACATTTTATTTGTTATAAAACTTTTCAACAAGTTTGCCACAGAATTGTTTCAAGAAAAAACACAATGAAATAAAAAAGCACTCTTAAATGTATACTTCATGAGGTGAACCAAAAAGATAACTGTCAGCTCTAAAACTATTACCTAAAAGATGATCTGATTGTTTTATATTAGCAACAATCAAGGCTCTTAAGCTAATCATATGAAATGCTGTTGTTTCATATCCTGAAGTAAATCCAGTTACTTCAGTAATTCCCTATGTCAGCATTCCTAAATAACTCAGTGTTTAAAATAAATACATACATACATACAAAGGCACTGTAATTACTCTTCCCCAAATCAATACAGACCATTCAAAGCATGCTATCCCAAACTCCTCAATATTCTACAACATAGAATTAGAAAACTATCATTTATTGATAGATTTTAAGGTGTAATACAGGTTTCCAAAAATGTGGCAGTGAGAATACCAGCATAAAAAAGAGAAATTTGTGCTAAAAACAACCTGAATTCATCATTGGCAATATTACATAACAATCAAGGTCCTCACATACTAATAATGATTTTCACTTTGTCTATATTGCCAACCTCCCATGCATCAAAAAAACACAAAACCAAGATTATCAAACTTGGGAAGCAATAAAGTACTCCATGAATTTTAAGATATTAGGAAAGTTTGGGAGATTTGCAAAATATATCATAATCATCCATGTGTACAGTCTCATTTCTAGTCATCTTTGCATTCATTAGTGAATAAAGAACAGATTTACAAGTTTATATAGCAGGGTATCTGAGTTCAACACAAAACTGTTACAAGTTTTGGGTAAATACATGTTTATAAGACACTGCTAACACTTAAAGGAATTAAATAAAATTCCAAAACTTGGAAAGCAAATAAAGACAAGACAACTAAGAAGCATTTTCCACCATTTACTCTTGTTATCAAAAATAGTTCAACTCTTCTTGCAAAACAAAAACAAAATAGTACATACTGGACACATACATCACATTTTTCTTCCTATGGCTTTAGCCCACCCCCACCCCGCCAAGAGATTAAAAAAAAAAAAAAAAAAGGCCCAACAACAACAAAAACAACTCTACCTGACCACATTCACAGAAAATGACACCAGGGTACACTACAAAACAGAAGGAGGTGTCATCTGCTCTGTGTCCAAAGGATTCCTTTCCGTGTCTTGTACTAAGCGAGTAACCATCATTGAACATGCTGTGTGCCAAATCAAATAATTACTTCAACACATCAGATCTCACTAGAGATGGTGAACGTAGTAGAAATTGGAACTTTTCCAGCAGTATTATTTCTTTTAAGCACTGTCAAAGCAGCAAATTCTTTTAAATCATACTGTTATTTCTTTACACCTAGTCATTGTTTTACTTGAGCTGTGCTCTTTCAAGCAACTGACCAGATTTCCCTGCAACAGAATGTTTGTCTTTCCCATAAAGAGTAAGGGGAGGAAGTTGATTTAAAATTAAACAGTTTGTGCTTTACATGCAAAACAGCCTTCTAAAGAAAATGCCCCTAACTTCAAACCTACCTAAATGCACAGACTTCATAAAAGGCATTTTGATTAGGCCCCAATAAAGAATTCACTGAACTGCACCTTAAACAGGAGCATATTCAATATAAAGTGTGGCAAATAAAGAGGAAACCCAACTCAAAGGCCAAAAGACAATGTGCATAAATCTGGATAGGTTATGGGGCATTATTCTGAAATTATTTTAAGTTCAACTTTTCTAAATAAAACCTAGTTTTAAAAACTGTGTCACATATTAGTCTAAATTCAGTTACTGCCAGATTAAAACTTCATTTATCCAATTAGAACATTGCTCAAAGCAAAGAAAGGATTTAGAATTTTTTCCCAGAAGTGCATCAGACTTAAATAAAATGGGGGCTCAACTCTCAGAGTTTTGTAGCATAGACAATTAAACTCTGCAGTGTGACAGAATTTCAGTATGTTCACTTTTTTTAAAGGACAGATTTCTTAAACATTCTAATGAGAGGCAAATTTTCTTCCATAATACTGCTGATTGAAGAACTGCTACATACACCAGTAGCCAATTTTCATGATCAGAAATGGTATTGTCAGCACAAAGGTTGAGCAGGACACATCAGCTTTTCAACAGGATGTCAGCGTTGCATCTGAAGGCAGCACTGAATCTCCTGAATCAACTAATGGCTACTTTTCCACAAAAAAAAAAAAAAGCACAATCTTTATGAACTGACTAGATACCACTTCCTTATGTTTAATCATAAACTTTGATTATGCACAAAGCATGACCATAAACAATGAGGTTAATGTTTTATTTCCTTGCCAAAGTTCATTTTGTATAAATCAGTTGCATCAGCATTTGTTCTCAAACTATGAGGTTCTGTAAGAACTAAGGACATACAGTTGTAGGGTTACTCCTCCATTATCTGCAAACTATTTCCCCGACACTAACACATATAACTTAGCAATGAAAACACTTGATACAAGTGATCTATATGCAGGAGCTCCGGCAAGTTAAATCAACAGAACCATAGCTGCCGTAAAACTAGCTATTTTCCTACCAGAGGTAGGCTTAAAGACCCACTGATTTAACAGTCGAATCTCATGTCTATAGCTTCATCCAAACTTTTATCATCATGAGTACTGGCAGCTAAAAACGTCGTTACTGGGGACCCTGTGACATTAATTACACTGGTGCTGGTACTAGCGTTACGCACAGCAATGCTAGTCACATTAATGCCCAAAGTAAGCCTGGTCTGCTCCAAGGCCTTTTCTGGCACGGCAAATGCCTCCAGCTTCTTCTCCCCATTGGCCATATAGGAGTTTTGGCAGCCACGACATATACAATCTAAGCAGGCTTTGCGGTTAGAGTAGCAAGGGCAGCGTTGGCCACGGCATGTAAGAACACTTGGATTTTGAGTAGCACGCCCACATTTACACCCTTTCTTTTCCTGGGGTTTTTTGTATACAGTCTTGGTAGGACTTCCTGGCATAAAATGATGACTAGGAATCTTTTCCTTTACTGCTTTGTCTTTTTTTAGAATACCTGGCTTGGATTTAGAGTGAGATTTCTTGGATCCATGTTCATGACTTTTTTTCATGCTTTTAGCAGACAAAAGTACAGTTTTGCTGATTTTGGGCGTTGTGCCTCCATTGGGAACAGTTGCTATAGGTTGAAGAGAAATTTTGCTTTCCCGTTTCACTGTCACAGGAGCAGATGCTCCCAATGTTGGGCCTCGGATAATGGTAGAAATTGGAAGTGGCTGAACTTTCTCACTGTCGCTTTCTGATCTGGACCGTTTTCTATTCAGTTTTGCTGCCTTCGGAGTTGCTGCTGTACATGATAACCCATGAAGTGCAGGACTGGTGGACATGAAGACATTATGGCTAAGAGACTGAGAAGAAAGCTGCAAAAAAGGCCCATTGGATACAGTGGCTTCCAAGTTGGGCTGCAAATTAGGACAACAAACTTCTGTATTTGAAACAGTTTCCAAGCTGCGGAGTACTTCTTCAACACTCAGTAACAGAGAGTCACCAGGTTTTATATCTTCACTGAAACTGCAGATATCAATGCCCGTGGAGCATAAATCAGTGGCTACTGTGTCACAGACAGGTGGCAAGCTATCAGATAGATCCTCAGTTTTTATGTCAACAGTATTACAGACATCAATCGTATTTGAATGCTCAGGTGAAGGAATATTTATACCAAATCTATCTATTGAAAGCCCATTGTAAGTAGGCAAACCATTGATAACAGAACTGCCAATAGCAATGCTTAGCGTGCTTTCAGACATTGGAGATAAACTAGCTTGAGGGTCAGTTGTGGGTTCTGAGGTTGAAGGTAAAGGGGAATGTGTTAAACACAAAGTGAAGGATGAATCTGACGGTTTTTCTGTCTCCTCACAAAACAATGATCCATCATTAAGCAAAGCCAAAATATCTGAAGAACAGTCAACTGCTTCTATTATATCTCGTGCAAGTGTAGTCTGTGTTATATATTCACATAGCTTTTTGTAGCAATTCACTAGAATGCTTAACTGCTTGTTTTCCTCAAACTGCTCATAGTCTTTGCACCAACTACATGAAGGTTTCATCATCATTTTCTTGCCTTTACAAGTTTTGCAGACATAGTGTTGGCAGGTGGAGTTGGTGGGTGCAATAGGATCTTGCAGTAAATGTCCTGAGAAGAAGAAAGAAAGCAAAGATTTTAGTAAAATATACTTATGCAAATATACATATGCAAGTGTTAAGATGACATTAATCTATCAAAATTAAGACGGGTTAAATTCACAAGACAACAAGAAATATATTTTACAATAAATTAAAAGGTATTAATAGTGTACTTTATTCCTATGGCATGTTCCTTAAATATGCTTTATCTCATCAGAATCATCCTTGAATCTGTGCCTTTCCTCCAAACTATGTGTTCTAGTCCACTTTGTCACACCCTTCTCCCAAAGGTTATGAAAATTAGCCAACCATGGTGGCATGTGCCTATAATCTCCAAAACTTTGGGAGGCCAAGAGAGGAAGGATCACAAGTTCAAGATCAGCTTGGGAAATTCAGTAAGACCTGTCTCCAAATTAAAAAAAAAAAAAAGGAAAGGCGCTAGGGATACAGCTTAATCCAAACGCTCCAGGTTCACTTTCCAGTAACATCCCCCTCAGATGCCTATAAAATAAAAGAGATGAGGATCAATTATTTTACCAAAAACATAAACTAAGCTTAAAACCCTTGGAACCTCAATCTATTTCAACACCATAATGTTCCAGCATATTCAATAACACTATCTCATTATTTTATGTTGGACCCTGGAAGAAAAGAATGAGCTTTAAAAGACTTCGGACTTTACCTTCATAACACACCAGATAATACACAATTTCAACATCTATGTATAGCTGATCATAAATTTTAAAGAAATCAAAATGTAGTTACAATGGCTTACAAAATTATGAAAAGGAGAAGAACCTTTCAACTCAATCTACAGAAAAAAAAATGGAGAAAGAATTACAGGAAAGGAAAACAATTTTGGACTTCAGTTCTTATGACATAAGGTTAGTTAATGATCTTGTCATAAACCACAAGAATACTAAGTGGCAATATAGTATAAAAGTGAAAGGTATCCTCTCAACTTGACACAGCTACCAAATGACCTATAAGGGCTGGAGATTTAGTTGAGTGGCACTGCATCTATCTGGCAAGGGCAAGTTCCTGACCCAGCACAAAAGAAAAAGAAAAAAAAAAGAAGAAGAAGAAGAAGAAGAAGAACCAAACAAATGACTTATAAATATGAGCTAGTAACTAGATCCAATCCCTATTTCGACATTTACTCCCTCAAAAATATAACTGTTCCTTGATTCCAATTCAGACAAGTGGCTCAGTTAACCCAAAGCAGTACCTCTTTTCTCATATATCATATAGTGTTCTTTAAATTATAGAGAAACTGGAAATCAACAGAGAGAAATCAAAAAAACTTCCAAATTTCCAAAACTTTAAAACTTCATGAAATCCGTAAGTCAAAGGCACTGCATAGAAAATTAGAAATCATTCTTAGTAAAAATGTAAACATATCAACATTTCTAGAACGTTACTAGCAGTGTTTTCAGGGAAAATAACAGCTTCAAAATCCTGTACTAAACTGGGCATGATAGCATGCAACTGTAGCTCCAGAAGCAGGGAAACTGAGGGAGGATCACCTGCGTTCAATAGTTCTAAGCAACACAGCAAGACTTCTGTGTTTTGTGTCTTAAAAGTCTACATCTGAAAATAAGGTTTCAAGTCAGTATAATAAGCTTTTGTCACCATAAGAGGGAAAAAAGAACTAAAGTAAACTCAAACTAAGGATAAAAGCAAATAAAAATAAGAACAGCCAGTCACAGTGGCACATGCCTACAATTGCAGGACACTAAGAAATTACAGTAGGAGATTCACAAATTGAAGTCCAGCTGGGGAAATTTGGTGAGACTCTACCTCAAAATCATTTTTTAGCCAGGAAGATGGTAGACCCCTAAATTCACAGCACTGATGAGGCTGAGGCAGAAGGACTGCCATGAGCTCAAGGCCAGCCTTGGCTATAAGGTGAGTCCAAGCCAACCTTCTACACAGCAAAACTCTAACTCGAAAAAGAAAAAAATTTTATAAAGGGCTGGAGATGCAACTTGGTGCAAAGACTGAATCTCTACTACCAACCAAAGGGGGGTGGGGGGGCACAAACTGAAAAACCAGATAAAGTCAATAAAACCAAAAGATGATTGTTTTAAAAAATTAAAACACATAGAACCACTCCCCCAAAGCCCTGCACACAGACTTCTCACAAGAATTCTAACAGGTTTCAAAACAGGATGGCCTAGACCTGATGTGTGCCTGGGGACTGGATGATATAAAAACAACACTTCACATTGAGTTTTTGCTGCTTTGCCACCCTCATGCTATTGAATGGACTTTTTTTTTTCCTACATTTACTTGGCCCAAACTTGCTTTATAGAGAGCCTATTTCTTTAAATAATACTTTGCTACATTTAAATAATACTTTGCTATCATTTACAGTTGCCTTGACCAATTCTTTTGTTCAGGACAGGAAGAATCTACAAACCACCGCCAAAAGGAGACTCTAGCACCCCAAAACCTATGAACAAAAATATCACAGAAAACAGAAAATAAAAATTACCAAAACCAGAAATGAAAGGGATCATTAGTACCCTATGAAAATGTAGAAGACTAAGGAAATACACTGCACAACTTTACGCCAACCAATCAAAAAAATTTAGATGACAATGGACAGATTCTAAAACATACAAGGCCAAGACTGACAAGAAAAATATACTGTGTATACTAAATAAATGTATATTGAGAAACTGAAATCATAACTAAATATTCTTCTAAAAAGAAAACTTCAGGACTAGAGATAAAGCTCAGGGACAGAGTGCTTGCCTGGAAGCCCTGGATTCAATCCTTACCACACACAAAGAGAACAGATAAAAACAAGACTCATAGGCACAGAGGTGAGGGAAGGAGCAAACTCCAGGGCTAATTGCCTTCAGTGGTAAATTTGAACAAAAGTAATTTTTTTAAAAAATGACAAAAGTACAGGAGGAAAAAACACTTCCCATTTCACTTTTTTCAGACCTGATAAGAGACACAGACAGACTGTACAACACGTACGAACACACACACACACACACGTGCACACGCACATACACACACAACACAGGCCAAAATCCTCCACAAAGATACAAATAAATCTGTAACAAAACAACAAGCAGAACCTGGCAATATAATCCCACACTCATTCATGTTAAAAAGAAAATTAAACAAGAATGTACAGCCAACATCATACTTTAAAAGGTGAAATACTTAATTATTCCCTTCTAAAAATCAGGAACAAGGAAAGGAAAGGATGCACTTTTTGCCTCTTCTATTCAAAGTAATAGATTAGATTTTGGCTACGGCAATTTAAGGTTCAATAAAGATTCAAGGCAGACTGAAAAGGAAGATATAAAATTATGTTAGTAACGGATTTTAAATCCTACATATAGAAAAATTCCAAGAAATATACACATAAAAACTATCAGAATTAGTAAGTTTATCAACAATCACAGCACAATTAGACATTTATGTTAACTGCACTTTGAATTTCTATATATTAGCAATCCACACTAAGAAATTAACTGTTAACTGTTAAAAACCTGTTAATTTGTTAAAAACAATTCTACTCATTATGGTAAAAATATATTTTAGGTCCAGGGATTTAGCTCAGTGGTTCTGGTATCTGCCTGGTCCTGAGTTTGATCCCCAGTAATGACATACCACAGTGCCGGGCATGGTGGCTCACCCCTGTAATCCCCGCACTAGGGAAGCAGAGGCAGGAGGATGAGTTCAAGGCTAGCCTGGGCTACGTAGCAAGTTCAAGGCCAGCTTGAACTACAAAGCAAGACTCTGTCTCAAAAACAAACAAACAAAATAATGTATTTTAAACATAGAAAAATCCAGAATATAAGATTTCTATATTCACAATCACTAAGCACTACTGGAAGAAACTAAAGAAAATCCAGCCAGATACATTTCATATTCCTGGATTAGAAGACTCAGTATTACCATGGCTTTTTTCCCAAGTGAATCTGTAAAATCAATAGGGTCCCAGGTGTCTTTTTTTATAAGACTACTGGACTAGTGATTCTAAAATCCACAAGGACTCACTCAAGATCTAGTTACCCATTTTGAAAAATAAAGGTAAAAGATTTTTAAATAAACTCACATTAATCAAAGACAGAAGTACACAGAAGTACAAATATACGAAGGACAAAACTCAGAGTCCAGAAATTTCCACATTTATAGTTAACTGACTTCTATACAAGAGTTATACTATGTAAGACAAAGTGAAAACTAAGTGCTTTTTAAATGTATTTTTCACATATTCCAGACCCTTACAACATATACAAAACCTAACTAAAAAATATGGTCACAAGACTGTCAAAAGTAAAACTTTGAAAACAGGCACCTCTCTCTTGAAGGCCAGCACTCTATTTTTGTGTGTGTATACTTCTAAATTTCTACTTTAAAAACTTTATGCAGAAGGAAGGATGGAAGAAGCAGCAGAAGAAAGGAAGGAAAGGTGAGGAAAGAAGGAGGAAGTAACAGACTGGGGAAAAATACCTGATAAAAAGCTATAAGTATCATGCTAACAAAAATGAGAAGGATGAATATGATTAAAATATATTAGCACATTGAAACTCCATAAAAAGAAAAAAGTAAACATAAGGGGAAAGGTAGAAACGGGAGTGATGGCAGAGAATAACTGAAAGTATGTTACACCCATGTACAAATTTGCCATAATAAAACCCAGTAACTTGTAAAACCAATATTCAGTAATAAATATGAGAAAATAGTAATAAGCATTGTTGTTATTCCTTACATCACATGATCATTTAATATGTAGATAATATCTAAGGAAAAATGTTCCTACAAATCAACAAGGCAATCCAATCTGAAAAGCCAGGAAAGCAATTTGTATAAATATTTAACCAAAGAAAACATGAATGGCTTCTAACAACATGAAAAGATGCTACATACCTATTAGAATGGCTATATTCCAAATGCCAACACCAAAAGTTGGCAATAATGTGGAGAACTCAAAACTCTTGTATATCACATTGGAAACCACACTGGTTACTCTTTAAAAAGTTAAATATAAATTTACCACTCAACCCAGCAATTCTATTCCTAGAAATATGAAAATTTAGGTCCAAATGCAGAAATGTCTATAAATGTACACTGGCAGCATTGTTCATAAAAGCAAAAAGCTGAAGTTCCTGAGTTCGATCTCCAGAACCACAAAAAAAAAAGGCTCATTCTGCAAAAAAAAAAAAAAAAAAAAACCAACCAGACACAATCCAAAAGTTCACTAACTCGTAGATGGGTAAACAAAAAGCACAATATTGATACAATGAGATTCTGGTCAGCAATTATAACAAACTTTTAATACATGCCACAACACAGATGTGCTTCAAACACTTGCCAAAGTATTATCTGACAAATACTCCGTCAAGTCAGACAAAAGAGTACAAAATTAAATGATGTCATTTATATAAGATGTCCAAATATGACAAAAACAGAAACAGTGATTGTTTACAGCTGTAGTGGGAGCAGGAATTGATGGAAAATGTGTACAGTAGAACTTTGGAGATGATGAAAAAGTTCTAAAATCTGACTGTAGTAATGGCTGCATGACACTAAAATTTAGAAAATACAAAACTTGAGGCACTAACAGTTATGGAATCTAACTTTCTGCCCAACGTCACTGTAAGAATCCCCTAAAAAGTACTCCTGATATCATGTAAGAAGAGGGCTGGGAATATCTTGTAAGTATGTAAAATAATGTATCCCTAGAGAGAACACATTCTGAAAACTGTCCTAAAATGGCTATTGTCACTGTACAAACATCTTTGTACATACACTAAAACAGATAATATGGTCCAGTGGTGGTGAATACTACAGTAGGCTATTTGTATCACTGAAAGCTTTAAAAAGTTCACCATCATTGATACAGTCCAATCACTCAATGTCACCTCTTATACAATCAACAGACATGGTAAATACATGTATGAGGCTGCTATCAGTGTACCATGGCATACTTTTACAGTAACCTTTTTAATAAGTAAAAGGAGTACAGTACACTAAAATAATAAAATATAATATGGACACATAACTTAGGCATTAGAGTTTTGTTGTTGGTTCCTTCCTCCCCACCCCATACTATATAATGAACCCAGGGCCTTCACCCTGAGCTACATTCTTACCCCTTTTAGTTTTTGAAACAGGTCTCCTTAAATGCTCCTCATATGATCCTCTTCCCTCAACCTCCCAGCATGCTGGGATTACAAAAAACCCAGCATTTTCTTTTTCTAAACTTTTGCGAAGTATACATCATAATTCTCATCTTTGAGAAAGGGCCCCATTCTTTATCTCCAACTGTCTCTGGATTCAAGATCCACCTGCCTCAGCCTCCCCAATGGTGGGATCACAGGCATGTATCGCCATGCCCAGCTTTATACTGTACATAACCGTTTACATATGTTGTACTATGACTGGCAGAATATTAAGTCTGTTTACACCAGCAAACACATAAGTAATTTCACATAGGAATTTTTCAGCTCTATTATAATCTTATAGAATTACTGCTATATATGAGATGCATAGCTGATCAAATTGTCATACATCTTATAGAATTACTGCTATATATGAGATGCATAGCTGATCAAATTGTCATACAGCACATTATTCTGTATGTGCAATAAAAGACAGACTTTAAGGTTAAAAAGAAAATACCTATTGGGAGAAGAGAAAGAATAAAGTGAAATAAATAGGACAACAGGCTACTCTAAGTTTATTATTTTAAAGGATTTAGCTTTTAAATCACATAAATATTTAACATTATTATGTAACTCAGGGGACGGAGATAGTCCTGGAGGTTGAACCCAAGGCTTTTCCTTGAGCTACATCCCCAACTTTTGGTTTTTGATTTTTTTTTAAGTGGTTAACCTTCCCAGACTAAATGACTGAACTTATCATGGTCCTGTCTCAGCCACCACAATCAACTATAACTAAAACTAGAAGAAATCTTTAAAAAGGAAACCAGCCAGGCATGGTGGTGCATTCCTGTAATTCCAGCACCCTGGTAGGCTGAAGCAAGGTGAACAAATTTAAGCCCAGCCTGGGCAACAAGGCCCTTTCTCAAAATACAAATTTTTAAAAGGGTTAAGGACATACCCCAATGTGAAAGCCCTATGTTCATTCCCAGTGCTGAAAACAAGTAAACAAGTATTTTTAAATTTGTTAAAATCCATTTTATTCTAGAAAATGAAAAACAATAGGCAATTTGAGACAAGGGGAAATATATCTCTGACAAGACTACTATTAGGACTGGTATTTGAAGATTTTAGCTTGTCATGACTCAGTTTTCAAAGACTTTTGCAAAATACATACTTTCAAATTTTAAAAATGTACAGTTCATAACAAAAAATTTCACTGTATTTTCTAAGTCAATCTACAATACTTCACATAAATTATCTTCCTTTACTAAGACAATAAGTATTCTTCTAATTACATAAATGATCCATACCTATCCTATTAAAACAAATGACGTGAAACTGACCCTAAGAAAGATCTTTTCTTTTCCCAGTGCTAGAGACTGAACCCAGAGCCCTGGGCTATACACTAAGCAAGTCTTCTACCACTGAACTACCACATATCTGCTTCCTTTTTTATATTTTACAAGGCATAAGCAAAAGCTACAGTGCACATTTATTTTTCACTTTATAATAAAGACATTTTACCATTAATCTACAACAAATATTTTCCTTATATTTGGAAAACATACATCTCATCATTCATGTCACTTTCTGAAACAGTTCTAGAACTAAGTCATCTTACATAAGTATCTATTCAATCTGTGATAAATACAATCAATGGACTGCCTACTGTTTTCCAATGGAAAGACAGGATAAAAAAAAAATTCCACTGTATCTCGTCCACTTTATTCAATTTGGCATTATGCAGCTTTTGACTGTTCCCCAAATCTCGCAAGGTAAATTGTTTGGAATCTATTCAGAACATACAAACAGCCACAACAGTGCGACTAAATACATTCACAAAAGAGGACTTCCAGAACTGCTTCAGAAAAGTGGCAAGAACAATGGGATAAGTGTGTGCAGCTGAGTATTCTGCAGATTAATGGTAATGTGTGGCTTATTACAATAATTATGTAAACATACTATATTTTTCAATCATATCTTATACACCTCCAGCCTTTTAATCTTATAGCAACAGAATCTCAATTAAATTGTCCAACCTGGTCTCAAACCTGTATACTTCTTACCTCAACTTCTAGAGTAGTAGCAATTAACAAGGATATACCACACCTTGCTACTTTACTACAAAAATACACCATAGCTAGTGTCTGGATTACCTAGCATTACTCCCAACAAGAATCGCTGTCAGCCAGCATGAAAATACACATTTCCTAATTTAAAAAACAAAAAAAAGCACTAAATAACCAGACCTCAAATCAGCTTTCCTCTATATATACGAGAAATCCACACTTCTCAGCATAAAATGGATAACACTACATAGCTGATCCCAATTTTGAACAAAGGAACTGGCAATTCACTCAAAAATGCCATTTGAAAAGGTTACCAAACTATAAATTTTTATGTTGTAATACTGACTACCAAGCAAGTTATGTCTTAATTCTTTTCAAGCACAAGATTTTTTTGATTCTCCAACAGTGGGATTTTTAATTCCATGAATACTTAGACCAGATTACTAGAAGTTGTGCAGGAGGTAAGTAAGGGATTCAGAAAAAACAAGGGCTGAGGTGTTTAGAAAAATTTATTATGATGAACACGTTAAAATATAACATGGAAATGAACAATGACACTGAAGAATCAGAGGCTCAGTACTTGGGAGGCAGAGGCAGGAGGATTGCTGTGAGTTTGAGGCTGGCCTGGGCTACATAATGAGCTCAAGGCCAGCCTGATCTACAGAGTGAGACCCTGTCTCAAAAAAAAAAAAAAAAAATGACATCTTGGAGACAAGTACTTTATTTTCTTTGAGGTACCAGAGATAGAGCTCGGGACTTTGTACTTGCAAGGCGGGGTGCCACTGAGCTAAACCTCCAACCCAATTGTTTTTGGTGTTTTTTTGGTACCAGAGATCAAACTCTGGACCTTGCAACTTATGAAGCAGATGCCAGAACCATCTGCCTCAGTAAATCCCCACCCCAGGAGACAAGCATTTTAAATGATCAAGAAATCTACAAGATTCAAATGAATCTTATAACATTTTGAGGGGAAAATATTTAGAGAGGAAAAAAAAAGTCAATTTTGTTTCATCAAAATAATAATGGGAAAAAAGTGCAGAATACAAAAGCTACAAAAATACAGCATCCTAAATAAACCCATGAAGCAGGGTTTGGTTTTGTTTTGTTTTGTTTTGTTTTGTTTGGCTTCTGATGATGAAGGCAACATTAAACAAAAGAGATAATAAAAATACATTTTCTAAACTGCACATAGTGGTACACTTGTTATCCTAGCATTCTGGGAACATGAGGCAGGAGGATTGCAAACTGAGTCCAGCCTGAACAGTTTAGCAACAGTTTAGCAACATCACACCTCAAAAAAAAGAAAACAATGCATTCAACATAACTCAATAAAATATGCTTTTCACCACAGCCCGAAATTGTCTGCCAACAAATGGACCTACACCATAATAGTAAGAAAATAAAGAACTACTGGAGACAGATAATTATATGGCGCATAACAACAAAATTCTGGCACTCAGTAGGTTAAGGCTAGAGAGGTAAATTACTGCCCACTTTGTGTTATACAGTGAATTCAAAGCCAGTCTGGGTTATATAGTGAGACCCTTGCTAAAAAACAGCTTTGAGAAAACACATAGTATTTTATTAACATGAGTCATAAGATGCAAAAACTAAAAGTGCCAAAAACACTATTTGCAAAATGGAATTATTCATAAGTTTAATTATTTAGTAATAATTCACATTAGTAAATTTTTTTAAAATGTTTGAGGCACTAGTATGAACTGCACATAGGGCCTTATCAATGCTTGGCAAGTACTCCACCACTCAACTATACCCCTAGTTCCTAAGGTAAGTAAATTTATGAAAAATGGCACTAAATTGGTGCTTTTCAAATGCTCAAAAAAGAGGGAATTTTTCTAGATTCACTTCTATTAGTGATTTAAAGCCAATTTCCTGAGCAATTAGGCAAATCCTTTTCATCTGTCATTCCCGTTTGTAAATGCCAGACTTTACTGACCATTTTAAGTATACCTACTGTCAAAAATATATAAAAGAAAACACAGAAGAAAAAAACACCAACGTTTTAACAACAAAACTTTTGTTTGCTGCCAGCCAAATCACACTGCTGTGATGCTCTTGGATTTCAGACATGACAAAATATTTGACTAGATAACAAGTGGCACATTAAAACATGCAAAGGCACTCTGAAACACTAAAGACAAAATTTTCCAATGGTCCTGGAACGCAGTCTTAGATTCTGCCAGAAGAACTTTTCCTATACCATAAGGGTGAGGTTTGTTTGGTTTTTTTTAAAATAAGAATTAAATCTAGGGCCGGGGATATAGTTCAGTGGTTCTGGCGCCTGTCTTGCAAGCGCAAGGACCTGGGTTCGATCCCCGGTAACCACATAACAATACTGGGTGTGGAGACTCACCCACAGCAGCAACCAGTACCACATATCATAGTGCCGGGCGTGGTGGCTCACGCCTATAATCCCAGCACTCGGGAGGCAGAGGCAGGAGGATTGCTGTGATGTGAGTTGGAGGCTGAGCTCAGGGCCAGCCTGAATTGCAAAAGCGAGACCCTGTCTCAAAAAAACCTAAAAAAAAAAAAAAAAGAATTCAATCTAGCATGTGTCAGTATCTTTCAATTTTCTACAGCATGACCAAAGACAAAAATTTTGTCCATTATTTAAAAATACCCCAAATTTTAAAAAGCTAAACAAGGGCTGGGGATTTAGCTCAGTGGTTCTAGCCTGCCTTGCAAGCCCAAGGGCCCTGGGTTCAATCTGGTAAACATATATAACAATACTGGGCCCAGAGACTCACCACCCACCAGCAACCACAGTGCTGGGTGCAGTGGCTCATGCCTGTAATCCCAGCACTGAGGAGGCAGAGGCAGGAGGATTGCTATGAGTTTGAAGCTCACCTGGGCTATATAGTGAGGTCAGGGCCAGCCTGAACTACAAGTGAGACCCTGTCTCAAACAAACAAAAAATCAAAAACAAACGAAGAAACAAAAAGCTAAACAAGAGTGAGCCTGATCGCAAATGAAGTGAAGGTGAGGGAGGACGGGGGGGAAGAGCAAGACCTCTTTAAAAAATTAACAAAAACGAGGCAGCAGAACACTAACAATGAGAACAAATTATATACTAAAATCTTTGTTCCATCCTCAAAGATGTTCTAATGATGAATATTTTGCAAGTCTGACACTATACAAATTAATCATTCTTTTATTATATTATATAACTATATCACTCAACATTTACCTGGATATTTCTTATAATCATGAAAGATAGGCGAACATAATATCCTTTAAAAGTTTACCAAACTGGGCTGGGAAGTTAGCTCAGTGGTTCAGGCGCCTGTCTTGCAAGCGCAAGGACCAGGGTTCGATCCCCGGTAACCACATACCATACTGGGCGTGGAGACCCACACCCAGCAGCAACCAGTACCAAATACCACAGTGCCGGGCGTGGTGATTCACGCCTCTAATCCCAGCACTCGGGAGGCAGAGGCAGGAGGATTGCTGTGATGTGAGTTGGAGGCTGAGCTCAGGGCCAGCCTGAACCACAAAGCGAGACCCTGTCTCAAAAAAAAAAAAAAAAAAAAGTTTACCAAATTGCTCTGTTACAAATCAAAAGGAATTTTATTTTTTCAACTAATTTTCTTGATACATTTTATATATACATTATGATCATATTTAACATTGAGAGTTTGTACCATTACATAACACATCTTGATTCTCATTATTTCAAAAGGAATCTTAAAAAAAGTTTTAGAAGCTAGGTTACTGGCAATTCAAACTCTTATGATACAGGTTAATATGTTGAGAATTTATCAGAGGTTGCTCTCAGGATTTCACTTATATAAGGAAGATGCAAAGAAACAGCAAGTTAGGCTAGGTATACTTGTGACAAAGGCCTCATCTGACCCCACAGGAGCTATGAAGCTGGAGCAACTCTTTAGGATCGTCCTACATTGTGTTCAGGGAGACAAGTCCTTAATAGACTAGTCTCTGAAATCAGACTCCTCTCACAGAAAGGAGATAGGGCCTTCAGTGTGGTAGTTCTCTACAGCCAAGCTCGATTTCCAGTGGTCTTATAGCTCCAGCAACACACCCAAAAGTTTAAAAAAAAAAAGAAAAATGAAGTCCCTCACTACAGTCTTTAAATCGGGATCTGGGCTGACAACACAGTATCCACACAATCTATTAATTTATAACTATTGATACTCAATAATTATTTAGTGTAACAATAGATAATAGTGTGCCACTCAAAATAACTGGCTCTACATTTCTTAAAACTATTAGATGACCATATATCAAGATGTTTTCACAGCACTAGATCTGATGAATCTAAGACTCAATGGCTAGATTTATAAAGGTTATTGAATGTCTTCTTACATTTGAGTATCTTCATTTATGGGGCTAACAGCTGTATGAGTAGTATTATTTTGTGTCGAAATTTTCTGTAACGAAGTCCAATAAAAGCTTGGATATTTACACTAAAAGTCAATTTTTTCATGCTTTCATGTTTCAAGCACCTTTACATATTTACATATTCTCCCTCTCCAAAGCTCCCCATCACAAACACAAACAAAAGCAATCACCGCCTCCTAATACCTTTCTCCTTCCTGTTCCTCTAATGTTCTAGGCTCCCATTTTCCCTTCTCTAATTATCCATGTGATTTTATTCACACCTTTTCTCTCTTACCTTCAACTTTTTCTGTAACAGCAATTCTCTAGTTACACACATGCTGAACTTTCTGCTCATAATCTGTTTCTGAAAGAAAAATCCTGCTGGTCCCAAATGAAATGGGCATTTCTGGATGATAATTATTCCTAAAGTGTTCTCTTTCCCTTCTCCCTAAGAGTATTGTTTCCTCCAATCTCTTTGAATTCTTTCCTATCCTGCTTCAGTTTCATTATTTCCCGTAAGTCTCTTGACTGCACCTATTTTGAGTAATTTTTACTGGGTCAAACGTTTTCAAAATTTGATGATACACATAGGCACGGACACAACTGCTACACAGAATCTTACTAGAATCACTAACGTTTTATTTTCCTTTTGTAAGACATGTATACATAGAATCACCCAAAATTTAAAAGTGCTTTATACACTTTTTTGGGAGGGAAGAAGGAGGAATCTGCTAAGTCACCAAGGCTGTGCTGAGCATTACTCCATCAGCTTCCCAGAGTACTGAGATTTTCAGGTGTGTGCTATAGGCCCAAATGCTACTACATAGTCCGTTGTGATTTGCTCATAAGGCTCTTTTAAGTATCATTACAACCCAGTGATTTTTTTTAGTGGGGGAGATAGGGTCTCACTTTGTAGTTCAGACTGGCCCTGAGATCACTATGTAGCCCAGGCGAGCCTGGAACTCACAGCAATCTTCCTGCCTCTGCCTCCCAAGTGCTGGAAATACAAGTATTAGTCACCACACCTGGCATTGTGGTGTGTGGTACTGATTGCTGGTGGGCATGCGTCACCACACCCAGCACTGCGGTTACTGGGGTCGAACTCGGGACCCTGTGCTCGCAAGGCAGGTGTGGGAACCATTGCGCTAAAACCCCAGCCCCCTAGTGACTTCTGAGTCTGACTCCAGTTCAACTCTTTTATCTCCTGAGCTTCAAACCCATATCTGCTGCCCACTCGGAATCTCTCAATTTTCTTTGGATAACCCACAGATAACTCAAACAATATAAGCAAATATGTATTTGTCTGCCCTAAAACCCCACTTTAATAGACTGCGCTTTCTTTTGCATCCCTTATTCTTTTGGATGCTAAGATACCAACCAACAAAACAGATACCTTGAAATCATCCATACTCCTCTTCAGTTCCATTCCACATTTAGTCTCCTTGAATATATAGCTTTTTAAAATCTGTCAATTCCACCTTTCAAGATTTTATGCTAAGGATACTCCTGCCTAAATTCAACCTTCATCATTTCTCATTCAAAATACTTAATTCTTCAGTTTATCTGCCTTCCTTAACCTCACCAGCTGAGATCAATTTATCTACACTGCCAACAAATGATCATTCTAGGGTCTCACTTTTGTAGTTCAGGTTGGCCCTGAGCTCATTATGTAGCTTACACATGCCTCTAACTCACAGAAATCCTCCTGCCTCTGTCTCCCGAGTGCTGGGATTACAGGTGTGAGCCAATAACCCAGCACTGTAGTACATGGTTACTGGGGATTGAACTCAGGAACTCAGCACAAGGCAGACACAGGAACCACTGAGCTAAATCCCCAGCCCTAAAATGTATTATTATGTAGAATCAAACACGACAAAAATGTGACCTGTATTATTTTACTTTTTTTACTGAAAAAAATGATTAGCCATTTTTGTATTTTTTACCAAATGGTGAACTAGAAGTAGCTTCAAATTACTTTCTGCAAACTCCAAGTAACATATTGCAGTTATACAGTCTTTATCCTCTAAAAAGGGACATATGAGTAGCACTGTATTCTCTTTTTTAGATGGCTTTTTGAAATACTACCAACACTGTGCTGAGGTACAGCATGTTAGTTCAAACTAACAACTTAGGTAATAATTATCATGATCCAAATATTTCAGTTTACATTTTTATGCTCCTTATTATCTAATACTTCATTATCAACTTAAATTTCTTACTGATTTTGTTTCTAACCAATAGTCCACTGACTAGGTATGAAATAAACAATATAACTAAAAGTTAACAGAATTCATCACTAAACAGTTAAAAGCTTCAGAGCAAACAGGTTTCAACTGAATTCACTGACACTTCTAATTATAGGACCACTATTTAAATACCCCCACGCTCATCTCTTCAAATTTCATATACTGACATCTCATCTTAAAAGAAATAAAAATAAATTGCTTCGTTTTGTTTTATTTTTTTTCAATAACAGCAATATGTGACCACAGAAAACGTGATAGAATTACTTTCTTCAGCCCAATTCACCAAGCTGGAGAAATTGTTAAGTTCTGAGTTCCAACAATCTTCACAACTCCATCAAAATGCACAGTGAAAGCAACTTAGTTAAGACTCAGTCTCAAAATAGTAAGTTTAAAAGGATCTGTGGATGTGGCTGAATCCAAACTGAGTTCAATATTTATGCACCCCTCCCAAATGCTCTATCTTTTATAATCAACTTTGAGGGTCACATGTTCAACCCCAGCCTGAGCAACACATCAAGATAGTCTCAAAAGAAAAAAGAATTATTTACTAGTTATAGCATTGTGTAGTAGAATTTTACGCAATGATAGAAATGTTCTATATCTGCCATGCCAAATAAGGTAACCAATGCCCATATGACTACTAAACACAGAAATAGCTAAGTGTGAAAAACTGGCTCTGAAGTTTTAGTTCTACAACAGTATCTTTGTAGTGTAATTTGAAGTCAGGGATTGTGGTGTCTTTTGCCTTGCCTTTGTTGCCCAAAATTGCTTCTGTTATTCTAAGTCTCTTCTGGTTCCAAATGAATTTTCTAATTGTATTCTCTAATTCTGCTAGATAGGTTATTCAAATTTTTTTTTAGTACCAGGGATCGAACTCAGGACCTTGCATTTACTAGGCAGGTGCATTGCTACTGAGCTAATTCCCAGCCCTACTATTGGAATTTTCACAAACTCATTCAATCTGCGTAACAATTTTGGAAGGATGGCCATTTTCACTGTACTGGTTCTACCCACCTAAGAACAAGGGATATCTTTCCATTTTTTGACATCCTCTTCCATCTTTTTAAAAGAGTACTGTACTTTTCAGTGTAAACTTTGTTAAACTGATGTCTAGGTATTTTATTTTTTGTGATTAAAAAAAGCATAATGTGTGCCAAAAAAAAAAAAAAAAGAGACCCAAGGATCAATGAAACAAATCAGAAGATGCAAAAACTCCAACATACAAAGCCACCTTATCTTTGACAAAGGACCCAAATACCTTTACTGGAAGGAAGAAAGCCTCTAATAAATGGTGCTGCAAAAATATGAACATTACAAAGAATAAAACAAGAACCATATCTTTCATCACCATGCACTAAACTAAAATTGAAATGGAACAAAGACCTAAATAGTAAAACCAAAACACAATCTGCTGAAGACAGAATAGGCAGAACTGTCAAAGACTCTGGTGAAGTTAGGCAAAGACTATGAACAAAACCTTGATTGCATAGGAAATATCACAAAGAATCAACAACTGGGATCTCACTGTATTAATAAGCTTCCACACAGCAAGAGAAACCACCAACAGAGTGAAGAGAAAACCCACAGAATGGGAAATAATTTTTGCCAGATATTCCTAAAAGGA
The DNA here is from genome assembly GCA_004026965.1 of Petromus typicus. Lineage (NCBI taxonomy): Eukaryota > Metazoa > Chordata > Mammalia > Rodentia > Petromuridae > Petromus > Petromus typicus. The sequence goes on along the minus strand of PVIR01009052.1, from coordinate 13,967 downwards.
CTAATATCTAGACTATATAAAGAATTTTAAAAAGTAAGGACCCTTTCCCTCAAATTAAAGACCCAATCCAAAAATGAGCATTTAAAATTAACAGATACTACACGGATGAAATATAAACAATGAATATATGAAAATATGTTCAACATCACTGGTCATTCAGAGATGCAAATTAAAACAATTCTTGAGGTTCCATTTCACTCTAGAAAAAATAGTCATTATCAAGCAATCAACTAATAAATGTCAGCAGGGCTGTGGGGACAAAAAAATCCATCTCTACTCTTTGTGTGAGTACAGTTTGCTATAATCACTGTGCAAATCAGTGTAGAGATTCCTCAAAAAACTAAAGGCATGGTGCCACATATCTGTGATCCCAGCACTCAGGTGGCTAAGGCAGAAAGATCGCTGCAACTCTGAGGCCAGTCTGAGTAACATACTAAGACTATCTCAAAAAAGAAAAATAAATAAAATTTTAATGTAATGAAATTTAAACCATATATAGTTAATGGTTATGCTGGAAACACCATACATACAATGCATGATCTTACTGTGCTTCTAGACAAAATGGAATAATCAGATTCAGACTAGAATCAGACAAAAACTGAACAAACAGGCTGCAGTTGTAGCATAGTGGCGCCTCATCTGCCTGGCAAGCAAAATGTTCTGAATATGATGCCTGCACTCTCAAAGTTGAAGCAGGAAGGTCAAATTTGAGGTCAGCCTGGGCACTTTAGGGACTTAGCAAGACCCTGTCTCAAAATGAATGTTAAAAGGGTCAGGAATATAATATAACTTCAAGCCTGTGGGCAATCATAAAATCATCCAATACTATCCTACCCTTCCTCACCAGACCACATTTCTTCTACTCTGTCTGTAAAGTAACTGCTATCACTCTGAAGCACTTTATTTTCTCAAGCTTCAAAGTAACACTGCTAAAGTCCCTGATGGGCTTTTAAGAGACAAAAATCTCATTATATGGCCCAAACTCGCCCCAAATTCCTGAGTTTAGGCAATCCTCAGGCTTTGCCCTCCACCTCCAACTCGGTAGGACTACAGACACACACACCACAACACAAGAAACTCTCAAAGAGTATTTTAACTGAGCTGTTCTGGGCTATATACAGTGAGCTCAAGGCCAGCCAGAATTACAAAGTGAGACCTTGTCTCAAAACCAAAAACCCAGTCGTAACAAAGTGTAACAGCACAGAATTAAAATTATGACAACCATACAGATCGGTGGAGGCAAAGCATGCTAGAGTGGGCTATACTATCAAAAGCTCTAAAATGCTGACCATCATTGATACAGATGATAAAACTGTCCCTTCATATTATCTTATAATGTTCCTATTCTTTCACTTTCACTACTCTTAAGGTCTCTAATGTAGATGCATCTGTTACCTTTTTCTAAGTGGATTTCTCCCTATACTACACCACATTTGACTGCCAAATTAATGTTTTCTAAAATAAAATTTTTACTGCATGAGTCTCCTACTTGTTTCTCAAATGCTGACAGTGACCTGTAAACCTGATTCTACATCAAGAGGAAATGAAGATTAAAGGGCCAAGGATTTAGCTCAGTGACACTGTGCTTGCCTTGCAATAAGATCCTGAATCTACCTGGTACCTATGAGGGTATGGATGTATGGGCAGTGGGAGGGTGTAGATTACAGGGCCCTACCTTCAGAGATTCCAATTCAATCAGTCTGACACTATTATTGAGAATGTGAATTTCAATGCACTATTAGTTTTGGTGACCTATAAAGCACATTTCTTAAAATAAAAAAACATCTACAAAGTGACTGTCAAATTTCTTAGCCTAGCATCAAGGCTAAGATTTCTAACTGCAAGGGATTTAGCTCAAGTGGCACTACACCTACCTTAGAAGCACAAGGGCAAACGTTTGATCCGTGGTGGTGCGGGGAGGACATTTAAAAATAAATAATAAAGGCCCCTAAGTAACTATTACAGGACAAGGATTCTCTTACAAGGAGTATTTGTTCCAAATAAACTTTATTTTCTACTCCCCAAAGAAACCAATGAAGCCATGCACGTGACACATACCTGTAATACCAGCACCTGGGAGGCTTGAGGCAAGATGATCACCACAAATTTAATGCCAATGTGGGCAACATGGGAAGAGCACCTCAAAAAAGAACTCTATAAACAAAAATGTCTCAATGCCAATCAACCACTTTCCTCCCTTAAACCTCACTGAAAATATCTACTATCTGCACTACTTCTCTTGGCCCAAGCCCTGTCATTCCTACATTTCACTAGACTGAAACAAATTTTCCTGTCTAATTCTGTGATACTATACTGCCTGCCTCAAATCTAAGTTATTACCACCTTCTCAGGTGGTTATATTATGACAAAGGACTGTGGAACAAAACCTCTTTTGTCTTCTCATCAGCACAAAGAATCATAAATTTAAAAAATTATTCACCAAAGGCAATTTCAGCTAACATAAATATATCCAAGTAAAAATAAATTATTCTAGAACTTTTGAAATACTAAAAAAGGAAAACTATAAAAAAGAAGGTTTTCTTGGGAAAATAAATCAGTTACATATATCTCAAGTAAGTTTATCAGTCAAGAAAATTATTAAGACATTGTTCTTCCTAACGTACAAAATAAAATGTTCCCTAAATTCTTCTCAATCAGGCACTGTGGCACCCACTACTCTCAGGAGGCTGAGACACAAGGATCATAAGTTTGAGGCTAGCTTGGACAACTTAGCAAAACCCTATCAAAAATTTTAATGGGTAAGGATGTAGCTCAGTGCTCCTTGAGTTTAATCTTCAATAACACTTAAAAAAAAATCCCAGTGAACAGCAGGTGAACTTAAGTCTCAAGAAAAATAAAACTAGTAAACCAACCTATGCTTTAAACCAAAGAGCTACTGAGAGAAGTTCTAAGATTTTCACACATACACAAATGTTAATTCTGCCAGCCATGATGGCACAAGTCTACATATAATCTGAGGCAGGAGGGCTGCAGGTTAAAGGGCAATTAATAAAAATGGATAAAACCATTTCAGAATTAAAATAAAGGCCAGAGTGGTGGCATATACCTGTAATCCCAGCACTCTTGGAAAGCTGAGGCAGAATTCCAAATCCAAGCCCCACCCATCCAATTTCATGACTTGGTGAGACTGCCTCAAAATAAAACAGGTTAGAGCTCAGTGCAAAAACCCTGGGTTTAATCTGCAGATGAGAAAGACAGTGAAGAGGAAAAAAATAAAGGACGTGGTTAGGAAGGAGGGAAAGGGAGAGAAAGAAGGAAAGGGCAGGGAAAAGAGGGGAGGGGAGGGAAATATAGGTCAGTATTCAATAGGCTGAGGGAGGAGGATAGTTAAGTTCCAGGCAAGCCTGAGCTACACAGTCAATTCAAGGGCGACCTGATAGAAAACAAGATTCTGTCTCAGAAAAAAAGAATGGTCAAAGAATAGAAAAAAAATGGAACCCATGTACACTACTGGGAAAATTACAAAATGGTGCAACCACCATGGAAAAACATGTATGAAGGATCCTCAAAAGTTATAAACAAAGTCCCACAAAATCCAGTTAACCCACTTCTGGATATAGAGTAACACCCCTTAGGAAATACATTCTAGGATCCCCAGTAGATACCTGAAACCACTGAATGCCCTGTTTTTTCCTACACAGGTACTTCAATGACAAAACTTATACAGTATGAGATTTTTTAAAAATAATAAATTACAATATACTGTAGTAAAAATTATGTAAGTGCAGTCTCTCTAAAAATGCTTTCTTGTAGGGATAACAGTGTAACCGAGTAGTAGAAAGCATGCTAGGTTGGCACACGCAAGGCTCTCCTCAGCACAAAAATATAAATTAAAAAACACCATGGCATACAATCTCTTTTCCTCTTTAAGAACTGTCACCTTTTCACTTAAAGGACACATCCTTACTTTGGATTATTTGAATTGCTAGCAGTACTGTTCCTGTACTTTGAGCATTATTTAATAGAGTAATGCAAACACACAGTACTGTGATACCAGGTATCTTGGATAATGGATGTGATCACAAAAGTGATCACCACTACTAGGTAGTATATACAGGGTAGATGCACTGGACAAAAGGGCAATACACCCCCAGAGGTGGGAAGAATAAATCAGAACAGAGATTTTATCATGCTGCTTAAAAAGATACAGAATTTTGAATCACATACTTCTGGAATTTTCCATTTGATATCGTCAGACAGTAATTGACAACAGGTAAGTGAAATATGAAAAGCAAAACTGCAAATAAAATGAAACTAAGGTATATACTGCAAAGTTTCAAAGAGATATCACTGTACCTATGGTCCAGTTCAACTGTTCACTGTTCAAAACAGCCAAGAGGTAAAAGCAACTCAAGTGTTCATCACTAAGGAAAGGGTAAACAAAATGTGGTATATGTAACAGTTTAAACTTTAAAAATGAAGGAAATACTGTCACATAGTATGATGTAGATTAATTTTGAGAACATTCTGGTAAGTAAAGTCAGTCACAAAAAGACATACTGTATAATTGTTTATATAAAGTCCACAAAATGATCAAATTTATAGAAACAGAAAGGAGAAAAGTGACTCCAGAGGCTAGGCATAGAAGGAAATGAAGAGATGTTGTTAACACACAAAGAGTTGCAGATCTGCAAGATGAACACACTTTGACCTGGGATAATAAGAACAGAGTTAACACACTGAACTGTACATTTAAAAATTAAGGTGGTAAACTTCGTGTTATATGCTTACCACAAAGTTTTTAATGACAGTGGCATAATAAAATTAAAACGTCAAAATTATGTGAGGAAAAACTAAATATATAAGAAATGCATACTTATTCAAATACCCATTCATTTAGTTTCCATCTAGAAATATAAGTCTAGTGTGGTGCTCACTTGTAACCCCAGGTACTTGGTGGCTGAGAAAAAGAGGATCACAACTTTTGAGATTGGCCTGGGAAAATTAGCAAAATCCTGTATCAAAATTGTTTAAAAGCCAGGCACATTGCACAAGTCTCTGATCCCAACACTTTGGGAAGCTGAGGCAGGACAATTCCAAATTCGAATTCAAACTGTAAAAGTTAGCAATATAGCAAGACCCTGTGTTCTAATTAAAAAAGGGCTTAGGAAGATACCTGAGTGGGAATGCTCTGGTTCAATCCTTAGTACTACCAAATAAATAAATAACAGATCAAAATAAAAGCACAAAGTAGAAGACAGTCTAACTAAGCCACTCACAATTATATATTCAAGCTACATATTAGATAATTCTTAATATTTTTAAATTACTGCTTACTTGGGCACAAAATTATTTCTGCTAAAAAGAAATCAGAATTCTACAACTGAAAGAGACCTTGTGGGCTGAGTGTGATAGCACAGCACATGTCTGTAATCTCAGAAAGCAGCGGGAGGCTCAGGCAGATGATCAGCATAAGTTCAAGGCCAGCCTAGGGTTTTTGTTTTTGGAACCAGACAAACACAAAAACTGCAGAACACAGGATTACAGAGGTTCAAAGAACAAAGGCAATTTTTTGCTGGAGTGAGCAAGGAAGAATTCAGCAAGGAAGTGAGTCAAGTTGAATTTCTATAGAAAAGGACATTTTAAGCAAAAATAACTGCAAGGAACAAAGCTATGGAAAAGAGGAGGAAGACAAAAAAGCCTGTCTGAAAAGGCAAAAATATCAATTTGGCTGAAGCAGAAAAATCATGAAAGAATGTGTAGCAGAGCATGGTAGCACATACCTGTAATCTCAGCACTTGAGAGGCTGAGGCAGGAGAATCACAAGTTCAAGACCAGCCTGTGCTACATAGTGAGCTCAAGGCCTGAGTCAAACATTAGAGACTCTGTTGAAATAAAACTCCCTATTTACACCACCAAAGTAAAAAATTTTATGTATTATTTTCATAAAATTGCACACGTGCAATAATATGAAAGAGCTTATGGTTCTGAAGTAAGGAAAAAAGTTTAGGGCAGTACCTGGTACAAAGATAATTAAACGCTGGAGATGAATGCAAATAAATGGTTTTTCTCTCGACTGCCAGACCTAAACCCTTAACCCACATCATCACTGAAATTTCATGCCAGCTACTCAATTATAGGAAAGAAGTGAAACCCATAAATCTTTTCCATAGGATGATGAGGGAGGAACGCTTGAGCAAGAAAGAATTACAACGTTTCACTGTCAGAAAAATCCCCCTTGAGTCGCCAAGACCAGTGTTTTGGATTTTTTTTTTTAAGATCACGGTTTGGGGCTTTCTTTTTAGTACACCTTTTACATTAAGTGTCGCTTTTTTCAAGTCCAAGTTCAAATTTGGGAAACTATCCTGAAACTACTGACAATTTAAAAACGTTACACACACTATTTGAAAACTACCATTGCCTCTTAAAAGAACTATATCCCACCTACCTATCAAAGAGACTTATAAGACCTGCAAGAGATACCTGATAACGGTATCACATCACACTCAGAACGTGAGTTCTGTTTCAGCAGAATTAGCTACCCTCTGCTCTCTTTCCCGTACTTTACCACACTAGCACACCTACCCACTCCACTCCCCCATCACTGAAAACAAATCTCTACGGAGAAGGATCTCAAGGCATCCCCAAAGGTAGGTCTTCAAATAACCAAAAGCTGTACGGGTGTTACAAAAAGAAAAAATGCATTCCAGATCCCTGGTATGGACCCAAAAAAAAAAGCATTCCAAGTGGGCTGTGTAATCCCAGCCCTCTTACAGGCTGAGGCAGGAGAATCACGAGTTCCAGCAAAGCTTGGGCAACTTCGCTAGTCCCAGTCTCAAAACAGAAACCAAAAAAAAAAAAAAAAAAAAAAAAAAAAAAAAAAAAAATAGGGTTTAGGGACGTGATTCAAGGCATAAAGCTCTGGGTTCAATCCGGAGTAACACACACACACACACACACACACAAATACTCCATAAAAGTAAGAGGAGAGCAACTGAGGATACTGGCTAACATGAGATTCTCACCACCGCAGGAAAAAAAGGTAAGGAAATAGGAGAAAAGAGAAAAAAGTGAGAGTGGACTTAGAGTTACCACGAATCAAAATAAATTCTCCGTACTACACTTCCCTAAAATTTAGACTTAATTTCTGAATCTAGTCCAAAGCTCTCATCAATAACTGAGGCCCAGAGCAGTTAACTGATTTGCCCTGAGTGACTGTTTCACTATAAAGGTATTAACTGTCCATTACTAGTCATACAGCACTTAATCACTAACTCGTTCGGTTACTTAAATGTTTATGAGATTAAGTATACAACTACACTTCTTCTCCACCTCTTTAGCATCTTGCCTCAGAGGTGCGCGAATAATGCAGGATGGAACCTCAAACACAATTTCTGCTTTCTGCTACTGTTACAGAGTTACTATTTACCTGCGAAAGCCTAAATTTCTCAAGCTGACTAACTGGGTAGGGTAACAAAATCTCAAAATTTGGAGTAGAATAGATATTAAACGGAATGTAACAGTGCACGGCCTGTTAGTTATATTTCTGTATTAACATTTCACTCTAGTTTTGTTGAAAAGCATATATATAATTATCAAACATGCCCGGTTAACACAAATTATCATCCCTTTTCAGACATTTCAATACAATTAAGCTGCGATCTTGGTCTCTTAAAGTAACTTAACAATATATTACCCACGAACTTTTTTTTAACAAAAACATTAACCGTCTACCAGGCCTCAGCTTAATAGGACTACGAAATAATTAAAAACTTTCACTATCCAAAAATGAAGTTACTATTAGTGTTCCAGAGCTTAAAGCTGACCTTTAAACAATATGGTGAAGAACCCGGGAGGAAAAGTTTACCAAGTTTTCCGGTTGTAGATACATCAAACTATACTACCCCTTAGTATATACATATATATATATATGAACATATATATATACACATAACACCGTGTAGGAAACGTAGACATGTCACACATCCAGGTCTTAACCATGTTTTAACCACCTGATGAATTAATTCAAACTGTCCTTGGAGCAAAAGCTTAGAGGAGGAAATATGCCTGAACATCTGAACTCCGTTTAAAGCACCACGTGATCAACAGAGGTGAATTAAACTATTTTGGATGTTAAGGCTGCCGTACGAAGCGATCTGAAAGCATTCACTGCCGTTCTGAGACGCCAGGCAAAAGGCCCGCCGCCACTTTTCAAAAGTAGTAATTATACTATTGCACATACAACAAAACATTGAATATGAACTACGGCGCCGTCAAACCATTCCCTTTACTACTGCCCAGAAAGCGTAAAAAAAAAAAAAAAGGCATTTCAGGAGATTTTAAAAAGCGTCTCACCGCAAACACAGCATGAGAGGGACTGTCGGAAGTAAGGCAAGAGCCTGTTAATCTCTGTAAACGCCTTGGGGTCTCCGGGGTCGTAGTTGAGCACTAGGCGGCTCGCGGAAATGTAGAGAGCAGTAGCATTCACCGGGTTCATTGCAGACACTTCGACACCAATGGCTCCCGGTTGAAAAAAAAATCCGGATCCAACTTTGTAAGCAGACAGAGAACAATGGCGAATTTGCAACAATTCGGAGGAGATCAGAGCAGAACCATTGGCCAAAAAAGTAATCAAAATCCGTGCAAGTTTGTGGAGCCGGAGCAATCCTTCCGCACATGGGGCCGCGGCGCCCCTCCTCCGTCCCTGAGAATTCCAGACCCCGAGAGCGAGCGACAACAGCGTTCGAGTCCGTGCGGGCGGCGCTCAGTCTACCCCCGCGGCGCGGCGCGCGGCCTTCGTCCGAGCTGCATCTCGCGCCACCGAGGCGTCTCCTTCGGTCGAGCGGGCGAGTGCGGGGCTTCTCCGGGCTGGGCGGCCCCTCACTCCATCGCAGCGCCGGCGCGGAGGCGACGGCGACGGCAAGAGCGGAGGCTCGGGCGGCGACTTCCCGGATCTAGTGCAGGAAACCGCGCCGGCGGCACGGGAGGGTGCAGCTGCAGCAGGCGGACGCCGCCGCCGCTCTCGCCATATCGGACGCGGGGGTCGCACTGCGCCCTGGCTTTCCGCCCCGCCGCTGCAGCCGCCGCTCCCGGGAGAGGCTAGGCGGGCTGGAGGCCCCCGCCCGAGGGGAGGGAGGGCCGAGGAGGAAGTGCGCGGGCCGCCGCCGGCGGGAGGGGGCGGGGAGCAGGCCCGGCGGGCCGCGGCGGCGCCCCTCGCTCCACAGTCGCGCACCCCGGGGTCACCAGCGAAGCGCCGCCCCCTCACAGCCCGGCCATCTTGTCGGCGGTGCACACAGACGACTCCTCCGCCAAGCACGCCGGCCGCCGCCTTCCGCAGCGCCCGCCCGGCCGGCCTCGGCAGAGGCGAGCGCTCTCGCCGCCAGGCCCCGCCGCCGCCGCCCTGCGCACACGGCAAGGCCCCGCTGCAGGCCCCTCCCCCGCGACTTGCCGCCCTCACCCCGACTCCACGCGCCACTCTAGTTCGGCAGGGCCCGGGCTACTGCGGCCGTAATGGATCCCGCGGGCTGTGGGACGCCTCAGGCCTGGCCGGCGACAACGACCGTTACCCCAACGGGCAAAGCCACTGTCATCCCCGAGACTCCCCCGCCGCCGTCGTCTCTAGCGCTCGCACGCATGCGCAGAGCATGCTCTCACCCCTCCCCCCGTCCTTCCTTTTCCCTTCGCTTCCCTTTTCCCCGGCTTCTCCTCGAAAAGCCCCCTCCACGCCCTCCCGAAGCGACCGGCTCGTTCGGCGCATGCGCAACCACCACCCGAGTCCACCGCCTTTCGCCCTTACGCGTGCGCTTTGACCGCCCACCCAGAAAACCGGATAAACACATTAACCCGCTCACGCCAGCCCTCCCCGCTGCCAGCCCAACCTAGACTCGCTGCGCATGCGTAGCTTCCAACTTACGACTCGATGGAGCATGCTCTCTTCGAGCCGCCAGCGGCCTCCGCCCCTCCCCCATGTGCTCTCAAATTCCCTCTCCTAGGCGTGTGGGCTGTGGTGAAATACTCGTTAGAGGGCACATCCCTCCCCTGTGTGGGTTGTAGGCTTCCCACATTACACAGCTTCGGTGCTCTGTACCGCTGTCGCCCCGTGGGGTCGCGCCTTGTGGCGCTCCGTGCTGGCCACCACGCGGCTTCTGCGTTCCAGCTGGCTACCGAGTGAAAAAATGCCTCTCCCGGCCCCAAGCTCCGCCCCGCGGCCTTGCTCCCGGGCGGCGCGTGCGACCACCGGCAGGGCGCGGCCTGGGCCGCTCGCGCCGAGCTCGCGGCGTCAGCGTGGCGCGCGAGCTGCGTTCCGTGCGGCCCGCGTTCCCGGTGGTCGCTGGCGTCTGAGGTTTCTGGGGAACCGGCCGTGGGTGCGCTTCCCTGCCGTTCAGAACGAGTCCTGGCGTCTGACCGGCTCGACGGCCTTGGGGTCACCAGGGCCACCTGGGACTCTTAAGAGAACAGCTGGGTTTTACAAACAGCTCCTTTTGGAGTCCTTTGGCCAGTCCTAGCCCCTGTGTGAACACATCTATTGAACGTATGCAGTTCTTGCTCTAGAATGAAACTAGTTCCTTCAAGTGTTGGGGGTTTGTCGAAACAAGCTTTTGCCTTTCTGCAGACCAAAGGATATAGGGCCACAAATAAAAAAGCTAAATAGATGATTCTCCTTCTGAGTACCAAAAAACAAACATACAAACAAACAATCCAAATAGAAATACCTGATAAGGAAGCATTTCTTGTCTGGACACACCGAGGCTCTTCCGTTATTTGTACGTGTTAAATAACACTTTGCAAAACGAAAATGAGTAGTTAAGCTATCAAGGAAAGTCTTTATGACTTCTGATAGGTATTTTTTTTTTTTTAAGAAATCTTTTGATTTTTTTTTTTTTTTTTTTTACCAGGAATCAAATGCAGGGACTTGGCAGGCAGACGCTGGGCTACTGAGTAACACATCCCCCCTCGTATTACCATTTGAAGACTAGTTTCTTCTTTTTTCTGCAAGGCCTAGCATATTAATCAGCCCTTAGCGATAAGAATTACTAATTTTGTAGAGCAGCAGCAAAGCAAAATAGATAAAACTGTGGAAAATGATTTTGTTGGTCTTGTATTTGGAAAACAGTAAGTACTCTAAAATTAACTTTTTACAAAAACTCGGTATGCCTTTTGTGGGGGAGGGGATAAAAGATCTTTCCTAAGCTCATCTTCAAATATAATTAGTACAGAGTTCTATTTTTATTCCAGACTAAAATATTCTCCTCCAAAATACTGCAGGTTGTTCTCCCCCAGAGGAGCAACATGGAGGGTAAAATAATCAGCACTGTTTTCCATCCAGGCAGCACAAATTAGCAGTCTTCTGGACAAGTAATTACTTGCAAGGCCTTACTTAGCCTGCTGATTTCCTCATAACTGAATTTTTTTTTTAATCTCTTGAAATATACACATCCTAACTCAAGATGCTTCTACTGATGGTTCACTTATGTGAGAATTTAACAAGTTCTTGTTTAGCATCGAAATTGGTTGCAACTGGTAATAGATTATGGTATTTAAAGGCAAAGCATTTTCAAGTATACTCCCTTCTAATTATTGGCTTGCTTGAGCCTTGCCTAAAAAGAAAACAAGTGAATTGTTTAAAGAAAATAAAGTGCTTGGATAAAATATTTAGGAAAAATATATAAATAAAATCTCTTAAATTATCAATTAAAGACCTTTTTTTTTGTTCTTGTATCAAGGATTGAACTCAGGACCTTCTGTTTTCCAGGCAAGTGAGACACCACTGAGCTAAATCCCCAGACAAACTTAAAATCATTTTTTCATATTTTATGTTTAATTATTTTTTGGAAATAAAAGTGTTAGAGGGCTGTATGTAGTGGCACATACCTCTAATTCCAGCACTCAGAAGGCGGAGGCAGCTGAGGCAGTGAGTTGAGGCCAGCCTGAGGTATATAAGTGGGTTCAAAACCACTCCAAACTATATAGCAAGTCCCTGCCTCCAACAAAAAATAAATATAAAAAAGTTAGAATTGCCAGAGCTAACAAAAATACAGCATACCAATTTTAAAAAAAAACAGTTAAGGCAGTTCTTATATAACGAGTTTCTCCTATAATTAACATATTTTTATATTTTCAACAACTAATGAATCAATAGTATACATTATTAAGTAAAGTCTATATTTAATTCGTTTTTTCCCTAATGTCCTCCTCCTGCTCCATAATCCTATACAAGATACCATATTACATTGTCTTCACATCTCCTAGGCTCCTCTCAGCACTCAGGTACATTTCATCTCAACCAACCAACAGTATTTGTGCATACCTGTAACCTCAGCACCTGTAATCTCAAACTGAGGCAGGAGGCTCACATGTTAGAGGCCACCCTGGGTCACATAGAGACCCTATCTCAAAAAAACAAAAAGTTGGGCTGGGAATTTAGATCAGTGGTTCTGGCATCTGCCTGGCAGGATCAAGTTCCCAAGTTCGATCCCTGGTACCACATAGCACAGTACTAAGCATCCTGTAATCCCAGCACTTGGGAGTCAGGGGCAGGAAGATTGCCTTGAGTTTAAGGCTAGCCTAGGCAACATAGTAAGTTTAGGACCAGACTGAAATACAGAGAGACCCTGTTTTTAAAAAAAAAAAAAAAAATACCAATGTAGTCAGGTAATATGGTGCACATCTATGATCTCAACTACTCAGGAGGCTGAGGCAAGAGGAACACAAGTTTGAAGCCATCCTGGGCAACTAAGAGAGCTACCATTGCAAAATAAAAAGGGCAGGGAAAGTAGTATAGTGTGAGGCTCAATCCCTAGAGTTGCAGGAAAAAATAATAATAATTGTCCCTGTAGTTGCTTGTGTGTTTTAATTGTTCCTACTTTAGAAAATAGAACCAACCTAAATTTCCAACTTGAAAATGACTTACATTATATTACATCTATGGAGTTACAATATTATGTAGCTATAAAAAGGTTGTTTATTGAGATGGAAAGATATTCATAATACATTACTTTTTTAAAAATCTTAACAGAAAACATCTTTAAAAACTGAATAGCTATGCATGGTAAAGTCTGTAAAGATATAAACCAAAATATTAATATTTTTCTGGACAGCAAGGTTATGGGAAAAAATTTTATATTGTCTGCATATCCATTTTCAAGCAAAGCTTTCTTATTCTGTTCTCCAGGGTTGTCAAATGCTTACTTCTTTTGTTACACTTCCCATAGTAGATTACAGTTACTGGATTAGGTCTGTCTCTTCTTTTCATTTATTACTATTAGAAAGTCAGAATTTTCTCACTTTCGTTCACATTGTCTTTTATTCTCAGTGCTTATGGGCTAACACATCATAGAATCTAGCAGGTCTTCAAATAATGCTTATTAGAAATATGATGTCAGCAAAGGAGGCAGAACAGTGCACACTACATAATAGGCATAGATAAATGTTTGCTTTTTTTCTTAGGGAGAGCTATAAAATGCCCTACAATTTGAGAGACAGTTCTTGCTTTAGTCTGATCAATGTGAATTATAAGGTCCTTAATAAAACTCAAAGTGTGGATTGATTTGCAGCACTCAGAATATCAATCAACAGGTATTTATTGATTGAACACTAGCAGTTCGGGGACAATGCGGAATGCTTTAAAAGACCAAAGACCAGGCTGGCAACAAATCAGAGGGACTTTCTAAGCAGTTAGTTCCTCTACAAAATTGTGAAATAGTTGCTTGTCCTTTTCCTTTTCTCCCCTCCTTCCTGTCATCCTTCACCAAAACCTGTATAGAGGTGATGCTCTTTCCTTCCCAAATTCCTTTTTTACTACTTAACATCTCCACCACCTACACCCACCTTAACCAAAAGGCATTTTTTTTTCATTACTGGGGAATCACCACTGTGCTATATTCATACCACTTTTTATTTGTTTTGAGACAAGGTCTTGCTAAATTCCCCAGGATCTTTCTGTCTCAGCCTCCTGAGTAGCTGGAATTCTATGTATGTGCAACCACAGCTGGCTCCAAACAAATTTC
>PVIR01009051.1:25595-55911 GCA_004026965.1 Petromus typicus | reverse complement strand
AGCCTGGGCTTTCTGTGCACAGCTCTCCTTTGTCCAGGCTGGACTGGAACTCCTAGACTCGAGGGGCCCTCCTGCATCAGCCTCCCCGAAAGCTGGGACTATAGGTACATGCCATCACACCTAGAATAGTGATACAATTAAGTAGATGTTTTTGGAGTCTAAAACTTTTTTCTTTTAATAAGTGAAAGCCAGGTGATGTGATGCATGACTGTAATCCATCCTCCTGTAGACCATCCCTCAGTGGGCTGAGGGAAGAGAGTCTGAGATCAGTCTGGGCTACATATGAGTTCTAGGCCAGCTTGAACTACACAGCAAGACCGTAATTCAAAAAAAAAAAGTCACAAGATAAAGGAGTTGGTCTATGGAAGATAAAAGTGTTCCTTTGGCCAATTTGGTTAGAAAAACTCTAGTACAGAAAAAGCAATCGCATAAATGGACAGGCAGCCATTTGGTGGTACGAGCTAGTTAGCAATGTCTCACTTCTCCTGCCATTTTCTTCCAAGTCACAGTACATGTCTATTTCCCCTGAACTGTGAGGCCCTCCACGTACTGCTACACAAGAGCAGATATACAAAAGCAGAAATTTTGCTGAGGACAAAGCTCCACAGCGTCCTGCTCTTGGAGACCAAACCCTTCCAAACTACTGGAGCCTCGAAATAGGCAAGAGGATCAAGCTTTTTTTATTTAAAGCACTGGTTTATTGAATGCTGGACAAACAGGTATCTGAGCAGAGTTGAGACAAGATGTAAAGATAATTTTAAAAGAGGACTGGAGTTTATTATATGGGATAAAATATGAAGAGACCAGGGTGGTACTAGAACAGTCAGTGGGATTAAAAACTGAAAAGCAGTAAGTTAAAAAAGATCTACCAGGAGGTACAAGCTAGTACCTGGATGTGAGAACCAAGTGAGTAATTTTCTTCAATTAAAGACTTAGTAAGAAAGTTCACAGTGTTTTTTGGTGTAAATAAAGCCCCCTCCAATGCAGGATGATTCTGTCAGCCTCAATATCCCCAGAGCAATGCTGGTTCCAAGGGGAGTCAAACTAGCTTTTTTATTATTTACTTAAGACATCTTATGATTAAATCTATTTCATCTCAAGGCATTTAAATTCTGGGCTCCTTTCCCGCATTTAGGACAGTTCTGCTTCAGTATGTTAAATTCATGGGGCTCACAAATAAGATTTTTTTCATTAAAGAAATTCTACAGGCCAAGAATTTAGCTTAGTGGTTCAATGCCTGCCTTACAAAGGTAAGGTCCTGAGTTCAAGCCCCACTACCACCCCCCAAAAAAAATTACATAGCCCAGAAGCTTAAAAACCAGTGGTTAACAGCATAGAACAACTTATTGCCTTGCCTTGACAAGTATTTATCTATTTTGGGTTCTCTGTTATGCTCTCTCTTTTTCCCTGTACAGTGCTGGGGATTAAACCCCACAGCCTCGTATGTGCTAAGCAAATGCTCTATATACCCTGAGATACACACCCAGACCTCTCCACCAAGACACCACTAACATACTGAGATGGGCATGCCTTTGTCATACCAGACTGTCCCATAGCCTCTTCCTACAATGTGCTCATGTGCTCATGACATCCTTCCTCAACCCCCAGTCTTGACAATGAAAAAGTCTCCAGACATTACAGAATATCCTCCCCACCCCGGGGGAGCAAAGGCTGCCTCCCCATCGAGAGCCTCTGATATAAAGGACTTACATGTCCACTTCGGAGCTCAGACCAAGTCTGCTGGTTGCCTTTCGTTTTATAAAGCTACGCTTATCTTTTCTACGATTGTGGCAGCGGTAATGATGTATTAGTGGTAACTCTTTTTTTAAGGTGAAAAGAGGAAAAATAGGCTAATATAAGTGTGGGTACTTCCTTTCACACACTTATATTAACAGGAGAAAAGGTTGTTTGGTTACCTGAAACAAAAGGCACTTCAGAACCTGGAACCAAAACTCATTTATCTTCCCATGGACACATACTATACAAGAGAAGTGGCGTATGTTTTACTCAGCAGTATACAACTTGCATGAACAATACTGGGGACACTCATAAAAATTATTGAAGTATTGGGCTCAGGATGAAGAAGGGGAAAAGATCTTGGGAATAAGTAATACAATACTTAAAAATCATTTTGAGAGTGGGAAAACAAGGCTTTGGAATCTGAGCAATTTGCATTTGAATCTTAACCGGCTCTGCTTTCTGTAGGTCTCTGATAAAACATTTAATTCCCCTGAGCCGAGGGCAAAGAAAAGAACTCATTTCATTCCTGGCCTTGCATTGCTGGAAGAAGAGAACAAAAACCTTTGATCATTTATATTTCAAGTTCCTGGAAAAATATAAATGTATATAAATGGTTTCTAAGTACAGAAAATAATAACATTCCTTGCTCTTTTTCAGAGTCATATGCATCATTTTATAAGATCTCTTGCTTTTCTAATAATCTCTTGCTTTTCACCCAAAGTTATTTGAAATATGTCTGAATCACTTATGACTAACCAGAAATGGTAATGAAAGGTTTTATCTTTGGGTTTCTTTTTCAAAAGTCAAAACCAAGGTGACTGAAAAAGGAGGTTTTCATATAAAAGTTTTTAGTTTTGTCTGGAACCACATTATGGATATTCTTAAACTCTGAAAACGTCTGATTGAGGTATAACGATGATTATGCCTTTCAGTGTCAGTGGAAGGGGCAGGCAGGACAGCAGCTTTTTGCCAGGGAGTGGCAGTGTCAGCCTTAAAATCAAGATGTCAGTCAGAGTGGGTAAGGGGGTCCATGTAGACCGAGCTGACATCTGTATGACAGCATGTAACAGGTGTGGCAGCAGGTTCTAGTGTTCTTGTCTTTATGAATTTTTTACTCAATCTTTCTAAGGATCTCAAGCTCTGTGAGGTGTAATGGCACAAGCCTGTAACCCTAGCGACTGGAGAGGCAGACACAAGTATCCTCCAGAGGAGGATTACAAGTTCAAGGCCAGCCTAGGCAACTTCAGGAAGCTCTGTCTTGAAATAAAAAAAGATTTGTATTCACAGCTACTCCAAATTCCCAGAACTTAAACAGTAACATTACATTACCAGAAAAGCACTAAAGAGGAAATGCTCTACAACAGTTCTTTTGCATGAGCTTGGACTTCTTTATTCTTAGCCATCTTTTTTGGCTTTACTCTCACTGTCTATATCCTAGAGTTTACATGATGTCGTGTCTTCCTCATTTTGCTTTCATTGTGAGCTACTCCAGGGCTACCCACATGCACCCCCGTGTGGTGGAAAGAACAGCTGCTGGGGTCCTCTAGCTCTGACCCTTCCAGACACACTAGTCTGTTACAGACTTCTGGGCCTCCGCACAGCTTAGGCTGTGGCAACATCACTATCAACTGCCCTGGATTTCAATGGCTCTAAGACAGGACACAGTTGCTGATCTTTGAGACAGTGTAATCAGACTCAGCATCTGTCAGGTTGCTGTGTTATAAATGTTCAAGAAAATGAAACAGAACGAGGCTCCACCTTGTGATGTCTGAGTCTGTGAAGGCCCACACGAGCAGAGCGACGGGATGCATGGCAGTCTCTCAGGAGATTACATCACTAGAGCTGCCTGGTAGTCTTAGCTCGCACCCTGTACACTCTATGACGCTTGCGCAACATGACATCACCTAATGAGGCATTTCTCAGAACACACACCTGTCATTAACCGATGCGTGAGTGTACAAAAAGCTTACCAACACTTTTTCCTTTTACTTTGTTTTCAACTGAATCTTGTGTCCTTTGGAATAAAAAGTTAGTTCTTTGAGGATTTAAAGTATACAAAACTTGTCTGGTCATAAAAGTGCATGCTGGCAAGAGAGAAAACTAAGCACTGTCTAAAAAAAAAAATTCAATCGCTTCTCGGCCTTTTGGCTAAGATCAAGTGTAAAAAAAAAAAATTCAGAAATTCCATAGGAAAGTCTAGCACCTGGGAAATTCATAATTAGTGTGATCCTTCACATCCTGATTTACTCATAAAGAACCTAAACATAGGCCACAACAGATATTAAACAGAAGAGATGAGCCTAATGGATAAGGCATGACTGCTCTTAAGTGACTTCTTTTGTTACGTAGTCTACTATAATGCTGTGTGGCTTCCTCATTTTAGGACATGAAGCTACCAAAGGAAAATATAGATTGGTGTTAAAGCTTTGAAATATCTTTACAGAATGAAGGCTTGTTGAAGACGTGCAGAAAGCTGTGTATCTTGTACCACACCTATTAACTAAAAAGCACACAATTTGTTGCACAACCAGCAGCTAATTACTGTCTAAGGAACACAGTAATTTATTCACGGAAATCTAAAAGTAGATAGTGCAAACACTTTCCCTCCTGCTCAATTTTCCTTCTACTACTCTTGGCCAGTGAACACAAAAGTGTTCAGATTTTTAAAATGTTTTTCTTTTGGGAGCAAATGCTAGAAAATGAGAGGAAAAAAAACTGAAAGAAATTTATGAAGCTGTCTCAAAGTCAGTAACCACATACAATACTGGGCGTGGAGACTCATACCCAGCAGCAACCGGTACCACATACCACAGCGCCGGGTGTGGTGGCTCACGCCTATAATCCCAGCACTCAGGAAGCAGAGGCAGGAGGATTGCTGTGATGTGAGTTGGAGGCTGAGTTCAGGACCAGCCTGAACTATAAAGCAAGACCCTGTCTCAAAAAAAAAAAGAGGGAAAAAAAGTTCTACACATACTACATTAGTTTATTCTTCTGAGTAGCCAAATAAAGCAATAAGGATGTTGTAAATAGCTACCACATTAAAATGCATGGAGAAGTATTCAGCTTTCATATTAAATAGAATCATTTTCTCTGTCCCACAGCAGTTATCATCTGATGTCGTCCTCACTCAGCTGAGCTGAAGGCCGCACGGCAGCAGCACAGATGTGTAAGGGTCGGGGACTGACACCGCGGCTGGGGACAGACACAGAACAGAACCTGGCATTGCTTCATTAACACTGCAGTCTGCTAGCGAGTATGACTGTAAGTTACAAACTAGTGATTTCCTAATCTTCATTGTTGAATTAAAAGGTAAGAATCTCTCCATTTATTTTTAAAAATTTTTCTTTTAGACTTTTTGGGGATGGGAAAGGGATCCAGGGATGAAAGGAGAGAAGAAAGAAAAGCAGAGGGAAAAGTGAAAAGGACAAGGATGTGATGTGACACTGTCCCAACTCCCCCGGAAGAAATGTAGTCACTATCTTTCGCAAATGTACTAATAAAAAAATTAAAAACCCAAAGATATACAGATGAAAGGGTATTTAGATAAGGAGAAACTACAATGAACTTATACAATAAACATTAACTTTACTAGAATTTATTATTAAAAAAAAAAAAAGAAAGTATTAACAGTTAGTTGATGCTTCTTGACCTCCATGGTGACTGGCATTTTTTTTTTCAGACAGGGTCTACTTTGTAGTTCAGACTGCCCCTGAACTACACTATGTAGCCCAGGCACTCCTCAAACCCACGGCAATCCTCCTGCCTCTGCCTCCCAAGTGCTGGGATTACAGGCATGAACCACCACACCGGGCACTGTGGTATGTGGGACTGATTGCTGGGGGGTGTGAGTCACCTGCCTGGCATTGTTGTATGTGGTTACCAGGGATTGAACTCAGGCCCTTGCACTTGCAAGGCAGGAGCTAGAACCATTGAGCTAAATCCTTGGACCCCTGAGTGATTTTTAAAATAAAATGACTTTAGCTTGAGAATTATGCAAAATAGACTTTTTCTTCTTTGTCCCAACTTGCCCTTTATATTAAGGTCCTATCAATGTGGTACATTATTTATGAAAAAGAGTGATGAATCTACTTTTTCATCTATATGCCTTTGTAAGCTAAGATTTAGCATGCAAGACAGAACTCTACAAAGGAGAATGAAGTTAGTTCTACATTTACTTAACATTTCTTTGGACACGGTTTTGAAAGACAGGAAGTAAAATAATAAATTGGGGGCTATTCATATGATACTGGTAAGGCAATTAATAAACAACTCACCATTTTTTAGGTTTTGATAATGGTTTATATTTGCTGTATTTTACCCGCCATTCGAGAACTTCTTTACAATGCTGACACACTCCATCATGAAGTTTTGCATTTATTTTCTGAAAAACAAAGAGAAAGACAAACAGAATTTTCCTGAGCCAGCAAGGCAAACTTTATAAAAAAGGTACATAAAATGTATATATGTTTTATAAAATAATCTAACTGTATATTACATTTCATGATAGATTAAATATTTTCCATATACTATACAATTTGGTTCTTTAGAAAGGCATTGGTTCTTAACAGGGCTTAGCTTAGAATCATTTAGAAAACTTTATAGCCTCGTGGTGGGTATATTTTTAGACACTATATCTATTAATCCTGATGGATCAAAACTCACACAGGTAAGACAGATGTGTTTGACTATAAGTTGGTTGTACATTAATAAAAATGTAATTAAAAACCAGTTCATATTTTAAGACTATTGTTTCAACAATTCAAATGCTATCAGTGAGTTTATTAAACTGAGAAATCAAAAATAATCCTGAATTATCAATCTGTACTATTAAGGTTTATTCATTTCCAATCTTTTTCATCCAAAAGAAATCAGAGAATTTTCAGAATATTCTGAAAATATACAGTCAAAGTCTCAAATCAAATGAATAATGTTAAAAAGTATAGAACTATTACAGAGGTTGGAAATGAGTAGAGGCCATTTTAAATTTTTTACCTTCTTTTGTTCCCTTTTTTTGATTTCTCAAGGGGAAAATCCATCACAACGACACAGATTCTTTGGGAAGCTATCTGATAGTGAGTTAAAAGCTAAGGCTTAGATTAGATGGTCTGAAAGACAAACCTTTTGAAAAAGTGCTTGGTATTTTTGAAAGCTGTCAATAAAGGGAACTGACTGGACTAAACAGTTGCTTAAAAGAGCAAATATTTCAAGGGTATTTTCAAAAACCATGAATTAACCCATGAATACATCATGTTGAACTCTGGTGAAAAACATATTCTGTGGCTCATGAATTGTGAAGAGGTCGGCTCCTCTCCGACACAGACTTCCTAAGATAACGAGTGCTCCTGCCGCTGCGTCTGCACGTCCCGTGCTGCTCACACAGGGCTGGCCGAGCAAAGCCAAGACTGAAGTCCACAACTGCTCCCTTGTTCCTGGTGGCTTCTGCTGCCCTGTAAGTACGATTCCGATATGAATGTGATACAAACTTTCTAATGAGAACATTCTTAGAATGCAGGACATTGCATTACCTTCCATTTTATTCCATGCGCGTGTTAGCTTATTAATTAGGCACCATTATTTGGTTTCCTGTTTGCTTCTGCATCCAGTTTCTGACCAGTTCATCTTGATTTACAAAGCCTTGCATAGTTTGGAAACTAGTTTATTTAGGGTGGATCAGCAGTAGAACAAAACAGATCTTTGTGAGAACTTGTCCTGCGAGTGACGTGTGAAGCAGTATAAATGGAGATGTTGTACAGAGTTCACATGACTGACTGGCATGACTACAAAATTAAACTTGATTTTTGTGTGTCAAGAAAAGAGAAGGGGAAGGAGGAGAATAAGCAGGATTTTCACTTCAAAATAGGTACAGAAAGAGAAATGTGCACTTGGTTTTATTCTATTTTAGCAAACCAGAAGTGAATCCAGTCATTTAAGGCAAGACAAATAAATCCTAGTTCTAAGAATTGTTCTACCTGACCAGTTCAGGGCAAAGGACATAAGAATCTTACCTGATCCCAGGGTTTACACCTGATCTTATTTTGGCAATTAATTTTAGTACATTCTCACAGTAGATCACAGGTTAAGAATTAAGTACTGCCAGACATAAAATCAAAACAATTTTATAAATATGAAATTTTATAAAAAGATAAAAAAATTTTAAAAAATAATTTAACTCAACTATTTTCCAGATTTTTAAGAGGTGAGGGGAGCTTAAAGATTGCACTGAACTCAGAAGTCAGCTAAAACCTTACTTTTTTGGTGTCAGGAATCAAACTCAGGATCTTGCACCTGCAGGGCAAGTGTGGCACCACTGAGCCAAATCTCTGGACCAAGAAAATCTTACTTAAGTGAATAGTTTAAAAGTTAGAATAAACTGAAGTATATCAAAAGAGATTCTTAATATACACCTCTTAAAATATTTTAACTATCACAGCCCATAGAACATGTACATTTTATTTTATTTTTCTAGTGTTTTGAGATAGGGTCTCATTTTGCTGTTCAGGCTGGTCCTGAACTCAGTCTCGATCTCATTAATCCTCC
Source organism: Petromus typicus (assembly GCA_004026965.1). Classification (NCBI taxonomy): domain Eukaryota; kingdom Metazoa; phylum Chordata; class Mammalia; order Rodentia; family Petromuridae; genus Petromus; species Petromus typicus. The sequence continues at coordinate 47,634 of PVIR01009051.1, read as the reverse complement.
CCTCTCTGCCTCCCGAGTGCTGGGATTACAGGCATGAGCCACTGTGCCCAGCACTGTAGTATGTGGTACTGACTGCTGATAGGCATGAGTCACCATGACTGGCACTGCTGTATGCGGTTTCTGGGGATCAAACCAAGGACCTTGCACTTGCCAGGCAGGCGCTGGAACCACTGAGCTAAATCCCCAGCCCAAGAACATGTATATTTTATATTACATGACACTATGCCCGCTGTAAGCGTGCTATTGTCAGACAGCACAATTTTTGTAATAAAATAAAGCAATCCAAACAGGGTGGAGACTGCAATCCCCTAGAAGGCAGCAAAAGGGAATTATAAATATAACATCTTTCAACAAGCTGATGCTGAAAAATATTTCATAACTATCATTTAATAGAAGAATGATACTGTTATAGGGGAAAAAATTGGAATATTACTCAAAAGCTACTAATGTAATTCTCTGTAGGACTTATACATAATTCTTTAAGAAATGTAAAGATAACAAATACAAATGATACATTTTACTTCTCTTAAAAAATAATGAAATTATAAAGGAAAATGCTAAATCCATCTGCTGTTGAAAACTTATTTCTATAGACCGACTGCCATGGACTTTGCTCAGCTCTACTCTTCCCTTTATAAAAGAACTTCCCTCTTGTGGCACACAAATCTGTAATCCCAGCACTCAGGAGGCTGAGGCAGGAGGATGGCTGCAGGACTGGAGGATGAGACAATCCAGATACACTGTGAATTTGAGGCCAGCCTGAATTATATACTGACACCTTGTCTCAATAGAGCCCCCAAAAGAGAATTTTACTTTAATATAGCAATAATTGTGTTACTCCAGAAAAAAGGAACTTTAATATATTGTTTATTTACATTTAAATGAGTACTTTTAAACTTTCTGCAAATATTTCCCTATTCTTTTTTTTTTAAGGTTTTTTGAGACAGTGTCTCTCGCTGTGTGGTTCAGGCTGGCCCTGAGCTCAGCCTCCAACTCACATCACAGCAATCCTCCTGCCTCTGCCTCCCGAGTGCTGGGATGACAGGCATGAGCCACCACGCCTGGCACTGTGGTAGGTGGTACTGGTTGCTGCTGGGGTGAGTCTCTACGCCCAGTATTGTATGCGGTTACCGGGGATCGAACCCGGGTCCTTGCACTTGCAAGACAGATGCCGGAACCACTGAGCTAACTCCCCAGCCGTTTCCCTATTCTAGAAAACAGGTCTTTAGGTTTCATTGTGACTTTGAAATCATAAACTACATTACTTTTTTTGCTGCTGGGAACTGAACCCAAGCTACACCATCTGCCCTCACATTATTTTAAATCCCTTTAGCATGTCTAGAACATTGCTGGACATAAAGCATTTCACAAAATAAAATAAAAAAGAAATGATGGTGGAATCAGTATGAAGTAAAACCAAGGACAGGCAGGGGAAAGTGCGCAGCTCCCAGGAGCGCAGCTGGGAGGCGCACCTGCTAGAGAGGGGCGCCAGCCAGACCCGAGCTCGCAGCAGCCAGGAAAGCAACTCAGCATCTGTAGTAGCCACAGTCAGTTTCTCAGGAGCAGCACAACTATTCTTGTTCCTGAACCGCAGTTTCATGTTGCCAAAAAAGGCATCATATAGTCCAGTAAGCAGAGATCTCAAAAATATCCTGCAATGCAAAGTATTTCCCAGAAATGTTTTCTACCCCAGCTCTCAATGTAAGCTCTGGTGCTCAGAGTGTAGTAAAAAAGAAGTAATTCTGAAAATTGCAGTGTAGGCGCAGATCTTCAGAGGAACACACTCATATGATCCGATCATCTTTAATAAATACTACTTTCCTCAACTGCATGCTAAGAACTTCCTTATCAAAAATGTCTACCTTGCAGAAAAGTTTGAACACATAGCCAGGCACATACTACCTTGAGACAGTCCTTAACATTTTACCATTTGCTTATGTGTGTGTGTGTGTGTGTGTGTGTGTGTGTGTGTGTGTGTGTGTGTGTGTGTGTGTGTGTGTGTACTCCTAAAGTAAGGGAAGGACATGAAACATTTCATCTTTCACTACTCATCACATGTCAGAAATGTACTTTCTCCCCTTTAACCACACTGGTATCACACCTAAGAAAACTGAAAAATGCCTCCATAACATCAGTGATTGTAGCCAATGTTGACTGCAGTTCCTGTCTTTCGGAGCTGTTCCCCAGCCCAGCCCTTACTACCAAAACCAGGATCAAATCTACTCACATACCATGGGCTGCCACTTCTTGATTCAGAGGGTCCCCCACCCTGTCCCTTATTACACAGTTGTTTATAAAATACCAGGCAAGCTCTCTCGGAGAGTGATCCATACTCCATAGTTGTTTGCTTGTTTTCTCATACTAAAAATTTTTTTTTTTTTTGAGACAGGGTCTCGCTTTGTGGTTCAGGCTGGCCCTGAGCTCAGCCTCCAACTCATATCACAGCAATCCTCCTGCCTCTGCCTCCCGAGTGCTGGGATTACAGGCGTGAGCCACCACGCCCGGCGCTGTGGTATGTGGTACTGATTGCTGCTGGGTGTGAATCTCCACAGCCCAGTATGGTATATGGTTATATGGGGATTGAACTCGGGCCCTTGCGCTTGCAAGACAGGCGCCGGAACCACTGAGTTAACTCCCTGGCCCCTCTCATACTAAAATTTAACTCAGTTTTACTTCCTATATTTTCTGTAAACTAGAAGTTTGGTTTAAAGGTTTGATATTTTTTGATCAGAACAGTGCATAGGTACTTCTGTGCTGTTGTGTATTTTCCACTACTCCAAGTCAGAGGTATATAAACTCTAGTTCTCACTAGTTAGCCATGCTAAACTTGAGTGATACCTTGATTAAAGTGGTGACTGAGATCTCAAATTATAAAGATTAAGGCTGGCGTGGTGACACACACATAATCCTAGCACTCAGGAGGCTGAGGCAGGAGGACTGCTGTAAATTTGAGGCTGCCCTAGGATAGTGAGTTCAAGACCAGCCTAAACTACATAGTGAGATCCTGCCTAAAACAAAACAAAACAAAAAAAACAACAATAACAAAAACCAAAAAGCCAAACCCAAATCAAAAAAATCCCAAAAGATGCAACAGTCAAGGGGTCATTTTAATATGTTGCCTACAAAAACATGACACTTGCAGTTTTAACATGCTCTTCCCTCAATCTATCATTTTACTAAAGGACATAATTCTATTTCTATTGTATTAATTTAAAAAAACCTGTCAGCTTAAGCCACTTTTGAGGCACATTATACAAATGGTAAAATTCATCTATTTTAGGTATAAATGTAGTTCTATGGACCTAACACCCAAAACATAAATTTCCATCACTGCAAAAGTTTCCCTTGTGTTCCATGGGTGAGAGCTTCCTCTACAACTTACTTTTCCCAGGAAACACTGATTTTTTTAACCTGTTACTGCAGTTTTGCCTTTTCCTGTTCCTGTAGTTTTGGTAATATAAATACAGGCATAAAGCCCAGTCATTTGAGAAGCTTACTCCAGGTTATTGATTAACAGTAGTCCACGCCTGGACTAGTATGATGTTTACTCATTCATTTTGAATTACTCGTAGTTTTGGATGCAAATAAATATTTACATACATTTTGCAGGGACATGGGTTTTTCCTCTTGAATGAGTATAGTTTGGGATAATATGGTTGGTTTATAGGACAATTTTATAAGAAACTAACAATTCTTGAAGCTATCTGTAATCATTTGGCATTCTCAGCAGTCACCTCTCAAGATCTTTCCCATGCTTCCAGGACTTAGAACTGTAAATACTTTCTGCTTTAGTGATTTGAAAAGAATAGCAGTGTTTTCATTATATTTGAATGATTTTTTTCATTAAAAAAAATTTATTTCTTACTGGCACGTTTCAAGTACACAGTGCTAACATTCCTTGTGTGGAAATGGCACACACAGATAACACACTTCAGTCCTTTTATCATTCCCTTCTCCCTCCTTCCATCTCTTGATCAATTCCCTTCGTACTCAAGAAATATCTCTTTCCCTATTTTCTATTATCTACTGTTTGTTTTGGTCTTTAATAGAAACCAAGATTTAAGATTGTGTATCCAATTTATTTCACATAACATTATGGCCTCATCAATTTCCCTACAAATGATTAGGATTATATATATGTAAATATACATATATACACATACTACATATATATGCTAGAAATACTCTAAATGTTTTTCTTGCTCAGTGTACCATTTGGCATTCTCAGCAGTCCTCTATGAAGATCTTTCCCATGTGTTCCAGAACTTGGAATTGAAAATATTTTCTGCTTTAGCTATTTGATAGCTAAATTTTTCTGTAAGTCAACAGATATATTTGATTCCTTCTCCCTATTTCTCGTTACTGATGGAATCCTTAACAAATAACATCTGCAACAATCAACAATCAGAGTTTCACCCCAAGACTGAATACAAAATGAGTTCTGATCATCTCAAACAGAGGACTATTCTCTCAAAGTTGGTTGAGATACTGTCAGTTGCAAACTCTGTGCTAGTTTATTTCTGCAGTCAAGCAAATGACCCATTTTTACTGACAAATATAATATTGACACTTAAATGGAGCCACACCTGCCTAACAGGCAGAAACAAGCCATGGCAGTACTTTCTTGCAGGAGAGGAAACTTATTACATAAATTTTATTTTCCATAGTGTATTTTACTCTGTGTGTGTGTGTGCGCGTGCATGCATGCATGTGTGCTGCTGAAGATAAAGCTTAGAGACTTGCACACATGAGGCAAGCTCTGCTGCTGCCAGGCCTAGGCCTTCCTTTAGAGAATAACTGAAGTGCTGCTGCAAGTATTTTAACAAATAAGTACTTCTGAAGCTAGATCCTAACAACTAAATGCTGCACTGATAAATTTAAAAGGACTAGTTAGAGCTTGAACAAAGAACTATATCGTGAAGATTTTTAATTTTCTCTATGCTGTTCCTATTTAAAAGAGCATGTTATACATTTTTTATTATTATTTTTTGTGTGTGGTATACAGGATCAAAAGTAGGGCTTTTACATGGTAGGTAGGCACTATACCACTGAGTTACATTACATCCCCAACCATGAAATATTTTTAAGGGTCCAAAATGCAAAAGTATTCTAAGAAAAACACAGAAACAATTATCTTTTTTTTTTTTTTTTTTTGAGACAGGGTCTCGCTTTGTAGTTCAGGCTAGCCCTAAGCTCAGCCTCAGACTCACATCACAGCAATCCTCCTGCCTCTGCCTCCTGAGTGCTGGGATTATAGGTGTGAGCCACCACGCCTGGCACTGTGTTATGTGGTGCTGCTTGCTGCTGGGGTGAGTCTCCATGCCCAGTATTATATGTGGTTAACCAGGAATCAAACCCAGGTCCTTGTGCTTGCAAGACAGGTGCCAGAACCACTGAGCTAAATCCCCGGCCCCAAGAATTATCTTTTGAAGACAGGGAAAATTTTGCCTTAACAATAATTAAAACACAAGTAATAAGCATTTAAGATAATGTATTTTCAACTGTCTTTGAGTACTTTTGAAAAATACATAATCCAAGAAAAATTTCTCCTTATAACTTAATCCTTATAAAACAAATAGCCTGTCAGTTCTATGGGAAGCAAGTCTTCTCTTCCTCAACATTTTCACTTACATGCTTGAAAATAGACGAGCTAACAGGCGGAGTGGTGCCTCCACTCCCTTCTACCCCTTTAAGACCCTTTGCTTTGTCCTCTTAATCAACATTCTCTTTCTAAACACAGGTGCCTGACAGTTTAGTCTTCCTTTCTTTTTACACCATTCACCTGAAGTCTAGTAAATAAAGGTACAACTAGAACCTCGGCAGTGAGCACAATGAAGGTGACATCCAAACTGATGTCTCCAAAGAACTGTTGTCTCTCTAGAGTCAGCAGATTTCAGATTCCAAGAGAGATGGCCATTTCCTTCCTCAAAGAGATCCGTGACACACATTAAATCCATGAACAGCAATTAATATCTTACCAATAAAATCTGTTCCTCCTTTCTGAAACCTCATCTTTACAGTCTTTTAGACAGACAGCTCACATAAACAAAGTTCAGTTGTTTTTACTTCTCCATCTTCTGTCACCAGTGGTGTCAAAATCATTTCTCCCACAACGTCCCTTCACCGTGTCTTCTCTGTCTCCCCCCTTCTCAGATCCTCATTCTGGAGATCATGGTACACGAGGATCACGAAATGAGGATCTGACCAGAGGAAGATGGACTGGAACGTAAAGATGGCAGGAGGGAAACCTAAGTCCCCACAGCTCTGCTTTGTTCATAGTCAAACACACATGGCACAGAGCTCACCATCTTAGCCAGTCCGAGCATCCAATCCAGTAGCATAACATATTAACCCCTAACATATTAACTCCACAGTCACCTAACAGGAACCCTCAGTCTCTTCTCTTCACCCTAGCTGATTATCATTCTGTTTTATAATTTTATTACTTTACCGCATGGAAGTGCAACTATAAAGTATGTCTTTTTGTTGCTATTTCACTTAGCATAGTATTTTCAAGGTTAACAGATGTAGAATATCAGCATTTCCTTTTTAAAGGCAAATATTCTATCGTGTGTATATAGTACATTTTGCTTATTTATTTATACTTCAATAGGCACTGGAGTTACTTGTTTTACCTAAAATAATACAAATATCTCTTCAAGGCCCTGCTTTCAATTCTTCTACTCAGAAGTAGAATTGTATGTTCATATAATAATTGTATTTCTTATTTTCTAAAGAGCCTCCATGCCACTTTTTTTTTTTTCCTCATGGGCTACCACAATGAATTTACCAATTTTTAATATATTTTTAAAGGTTTAATTAATCATGATATTTAAATTTTTTATTTAATAAATTTTATTTCATTTAATCCCATTTCCTCCTCAAGCAAATTTTTTTTTCCCCCCAGGCACTTCTGAGGCAGGCACAATACCACTGAGCAAAATTCCTGGCTCTCCGTGCCATTTTCTATAGTAGCTATACCACTTTATACTCCAAGTTCTGATTTCTCCATGGCCTCACCAATACTTTCTCATACATCCTGAATATTAATCTCTCAACACTTACATGATTTGCAAATTTTTTCTATTTTTGGGTTGCTTTTTTTCTCTAGCAATAGTGCTCACCCCCCATGGTACTGGGAATTGAATCCAAGACCCTCATAGAACTACACCCCCACCTCCATTCATTCACTCATTCATGAGACAGGGTGTGACTCAGTCATTCATGTTGGGTTTAAATTTGTTACTGTGTTTGTCAACAATAAAATATACCTTCTTAGGGCATCTGGGACATGTAGTATCAGCCTGGTTGATTTACAGTGTTGTTCAAGCCTTGTTGACAGTTTATCTTGTCTCTAGTTGTCCAATCTATTATTGAGACTGGGAATAGCAGGTATCTACTATTATACAACTATTTCTCCATAGATTTTGATGGTTGTTTTTAGACATATAAATGTTTATAAATGTTATACTCTTTTTGTCATATTAAATGTTTTAGTATTATAACATCCTTTGCTTCTTGTAAATTGAAAAAAAATTTTTTTCTGTTCTCTTTTGGACTATTTTTTTCTTTTCATCTAGTTGAGTTTTACTTTTAATCCATTCTGCTAACCTGTCTTTTGACTACTCAGTTTGGCCTAAGCACATTTAAAGACAAGTGCTGATACGATTCTAATTTTATAACAGCTTAAACTCAAGAACATACAAGTCCTCCCTTCCTTTAAGTTCCATCCTCACCTTGTAAAGTTGTTGATGTCATTAAAAAATTATTTCTTCACACAATTCTATGTCCAAAGACACAGTCACAATTCTATGTCCAAAGACATAGTTCTTTTTTGTATGTTTATCTTTAAATTACATACAAAGCAAATTAGGGAGCCAAAGGTACATTAATTCATGCTATACTAATTATTTTTTCAATGTAGTATCTCAAATCATATGGAATATAAGAACCAGTTACAAGCTGTTTCAAGACAGTACTACCTTACCATTTATAACTGTCCATGTATTCACTTTTATTGAGATTGTTATTTCTTCACACAGATTTGATTTACTACCTTAAGTCTTTTCAATTTAACATTACTTGAACAGCAGGTCTAGCGGTACAAACTCCTTCAACTTTTATATGGCAGTATTTTCATTTATCTTTTACTTTTGATGGACAGTTTTGTCAGATGTAAGATTACTGGCTGACATATTTTTTTCTTTGAAATCTTTAAATGTATCAGTCCAAGGCCAATTGGCTCGATTTTTTAGTAAGACAACTTTTTTAAAAAAATATGAAATAGGTACATTTTATATACACATCACAATCACATTCAACACTGAGACTTTGTACCAGTATACGGCATGACTTGATTCTCATTTTTTCCCCGTCCCCTAATAAGAGAACTCTTATTGAAGATCCTTTGGATATTATGAGTCACAACATTCTTGCTGCTTTCAAGATTTTCTCGGTCTTCGTTTCGTAGTTATTTTTTCATCACTGAGCACAATACCTGACACCCACAATCCACTGGACAAAAGGTTTATTTGGCTCACATTTTCAGCCCATAGCTGCTAGCTACAGTGGAAGAAAGGCATGGCAGGAGGGCCTGGCACCGTGAAGCTGTTCAGGACGTGGGAAGCCGAGAAAGAGCAGAGGGAAATCCACCCTTCCAGCTCATGGCTCCAATGAACAACCTCTTCTCCCCCGACACCACTTTCTAAGAGCACACTTATCTCCGATGCGGTAATCCATGGATGAGTATGGCATCCCCATGATCCAGTCACCTCCCACAAAGCCCATCTCTGAACACATGAAGATCCAGAACATTCTAGATGGACCATCACACTTTCTAACAGTTTGATTAGAATGTTTCTAAGTGTGAGTATATGTTCATTTTATTTCAAGTTTGTTGGGGCCCATGGATATTTACATCCATGTCTTTTATCAACTGTGGGATAATTTCATCCATGATTTCTTCCAGACACTTGCTCTGTCTTCTTCTAAAACTGCCAGAATATGTGTTGCTCTGCTTGAGGGTTTCCTGCCCATTATTCAGTCTATTCCCTTTCCTGCATTTGCCCTCGTATTTGATCATTTCCATTGTCCTATCTTTGCCTTGTTCTCTTTCTCTTCAAAGCTCTCTTAACGCCCCTAGTGGATTTTTCACACCACAGTTACTATTCTTTTGAGTTCCAGAGCTTCCTTTGGGTTTTTAGGTCTTCTGTCTCATTAGTGAGGCTTTGCTCATGTTCTTACAGCATGGGAAGCCATGACACTGCAGGAAATGGCTCCCAACACATACATTATTTTCTTGAGTTTCTTCACGTCTTTCTTTAGTTCTTTGTGTGTCTGTCAGACAAGTTACTTTAAATGTCTTTCCTAATCTACAATCAGCTCTTTCACAAAGGTAATTTCTTTTCTTTAGGTTTTTTTTTTTTTTGAGACAACGTCTTGCTTTGTAGTTCAGGCTGGCCCTGAGCTCACTATGTAGCCCAAATGAGACATGAACTCACAGCAATCCTCCTGTCTCTGTGTCCTGAGTGCTGTGCTTATAGGCGTGAGCCACCACACCCAGCATTGTGATATGTGGTACTGGAGTTCAAACTTAGGACTTTGTTTGTCAGGCAGACGCCAGAACCAAATTGACCATGTGGTCTTTTTTCTCTACAAACCTTGTGTGTTTTTTTTTTTTTTTTTTTTAGGTTTTTTGAGACAGAGTCTCGCTTTTGTAGTTGAGGCTGGCCCCGGGCTCAGCCTCAAACTCACATCACAGCAATCCTCCTGCCTCTGCCTCCCGAGTGCTGGGATTACAGGTGTGAGTGCTGGGATTACAGGCCACCACGCCCAGCACTGTGGTATGTGGTACTGGTTGCTGCTGGGGTGAGTCTCCACGCCCAGTATGTTATGTGGTTACCGGGGATTGAAGCCGGGGCCCTTGCGCTTGCAAGACAGGTGCCGGAACTACTGGGCTATATCCCTGGCCCAAACCTTGTGTTTTTATTCACTGCAAACTGTACCTTTGGGGTCAGGGACTTAGCTCAGTGGCATAGCACCTGCTTGGCAAAAGCAAGGTCCTGAGTTTGATCCCCAGTGTATGCATATGTATGGGAGGATACCAGACATCATAATCTAATAATGCAATTTTTCTGAAGGTCAAATTCTCTCTTTCCCTTGGGTTTTACTTGCTTGCTTTTTAAACTATTATTGTATCCTGTCACTGTGTCAAGAGTGAGCCTGTAGAAGCTCAGATCTTAACAAATTTTCTGTACTTGCACCTTCCCTGGGCAGGTTCAGCAACTTTCTAAATTACTCCACACTGATTGTCCTGCTTCAGTATCTGACTCCCAAAGGAGAAAAAGGAAGGTGTTAGCTCTGTAAGCCTTCTACGAATCACTTCAGCCGGAATTTCAAAAACGGAGCTGGCGTATCTGAGGGGATTGGGTAAATTTACACTAAGTGCTGAAAGTGACCAAACTATTTGTATGAAGTCCCTGAATGGAGACACTATTCGATAATGGTATGGCACCGAACAGAAGCCATCTGATTTCTGGACTTCCTCATGATCAGAAAAACACAATTTATACCAGTTGTTTCTTGCCTTTATTTCTATTCCTAAAATTTCATCAGATCTAAACATAGGAAAGGGTAGAAAACCATCCCTCCTTCTTCATTCTTCCCTGTCTATTAATCCTACTCTAAATAAAAAGATTAAATGTCAGACCACATCTCCATCAAGAAATGTAAAATTAGGTACATGGTAGAAAATGTGAGCAATATCAGAGAAATAATTCTCAGGGTTTGTTTCTGCTGTTTTTCACATGCTCCTATCATCACAGAGAGAAAATAGTGCATCCTAACTGTACAAGAACAATAACTATTTGGGGGAAAGAAAAGAGAGATCTTGACACATCTCCTAACTGAGGACAAAGGACACACAAAACTACAGTGTGTGTGTGTGTGTGTGTGTGTGTGTGTGTGTGTGTGTGTGTCTTTTCAACAGATCTTCTACTATATTTATCCTGTAATCCTTGCTTGGTTATGTTCTTGGACAGTGTTTACTTAAAAAAATGTCTTCAATTGATTTCAAAGGCATGAGGCATGGCTGTACTTGGGTGAGGTATTTTAGAGTTGCTTACAGTTTATTATAAAACAGGTCTTTTTGATTTTTATCATAAAAATAATAACAAGTTAAATCATTTGTACATAAAAGAGTGCTACCATAAGTCTATGAACCACATGCCTAATCCTTTATAAAAATGCTCCCTGCTATTTTTACAACATTCTTGTGGTTAGGGTAGGCATAATTATCCTCATTTTGCATTTGAGAAACCCGAGGCTCAGAGAATTAAGAGATTTGCTTGAGGTCACAGAATTAATCAGGAGCAGCAGAGGAGAACCCATAAAGATGCCTCTTAGTTCAGGGCGTGCTATTAAGTTACAAGTGGAAAGTGTTCTTATATAGCTTTCAACATCTTCTAAACAACAAAAATAAAGAAAAACAAAATAGAGCAAAACAAAGCCCACTCCAATTCTATACAGTGTACATTTTAATTTATGTAGTGTTATGACTATCTCTAGTACTTGTATATCAACTGCTCTGCCAAGAAGGGCTGAATCTGCTGGCTTATCCCTAATGTAATCTTTGCGATATACAGTATATTATTTGTTTAAAAGCACAAAACCAACCCCAGGGTTGGAAAACATTATTCAGAGAAGAAATTATCTTTATTTTTAACAGTGTTCCAGAGAAGAATTTACTTTTCTATCCGCTTCGCAGATTTTCAGGGCCCCCGGATCTAAACCAAAGGTGAACAGCATGTGCCAACCTATGTACAATTCAACTGGAATGTGAAAAGCCCTATGCAGGCGGCAACTGGGTAGTGTCATCAGGCGACACACATGTTTTTATACCCACTCATTCGAAGCTAGTTACAATTTGGGATCCTGTCTAACCGGTATGGTATGCTCCAAGTTAGTGATCTTAAGAGAGACAAACTACTGATTATTGTTTAACATGTATTGAACAAAAAGAATGAGGTAGTGTTTTTCTAATAATATATTTTAGGAATTTCAAATATAATAACTGCTAATATCCACAAACCAATTTTACCTTTTAAAAATACATCTATATTTTTACTTGGGGGTCTGATGTAAGGAGATAATTGTCATCTAGAATGTAGTTAGCTTCTTTGAGGATAGCTCCCTTGGTCTGGTCATAGTAATATGTCATAAGAATAATCTATTAATCCTGAAAATGGGGCTCAGGAGTCAGGTCACATGAGGAAAACTTGGGTGTGTACCACAATTCATTTAGTTTAAAGCTCGGTTTTTACATATCAGTAACCTAACTGTGAGCCTTTTCTCAATGTTAGAAGAGTAATAGCAGAAACGTAGTCCTGCTAAGAACATGAACAGCTAAGGGATAAAATTAAAATATATTTTGAATGAAATACGCAAGCCACCTGTAACAGAAGACAGTATATTTCAATTCTATGGGTTTTCAAAATTCTAAATTCATCCTGTAGTCCTTTCCAGGTTTATTTTTAAACCTTCCCCTTGTGAGAGAAGAAAGTGTCATTGTTCTTTGTTGTTATTCTGACTTATGAAGAAGTGTAACTCACCCAAGGTTTTATAAGGGTGATTCAGTGAGCTACTCCAGCATTCAGGAGTCCACTGAATTGCCGTGACTCCAAGTTTAGGACTCTTTCTATCATATCAAACTATGTATATGTCACAGGTTGGACTTAAGCACACCCTGTGTCATGACCTGAAACATGATCTCTGCTGTCTACAGAACAATTCAAAAGGTTATGAGCTAGTAAGCAATTGGTACTATGCAAGGCATCTCAAAAGGATCCCAAAGATTTATGATGTATAATCCCTTCCCCTGTGGTGCTTAAAATCTAGTCAGGAATACTGGAGCAGTGGGCCTAAGATACATCTGATGAGCAAGCCAGTACCCTTCGAGTAAAAACGGTGTTTAAGATAAGAGATTCCGTGGCTGGGTTCTACAAACCAGGCTTTCAGAAGACCTTTGACTGAGGGGGAGTCATGACAAACCCAATAACTCAATCTTGAAGATTCAAACTGTGTCATTTCATTCAACTCCAACCCGATGGGAGTAATGTATCTCTCTCTATTGCTTACGACAGATTTATACAGATGTGACACAGCGACAAGGCACTTCGTGCTTTTAATGACTGTAAATTAAATGCTCAAGCAGTTTCAGATCAAAGTCTATGAGATCTACTGACAACTTAAAATGATTCTTTCTCTTTCACACCTTCCTTATACCTCAACAGTCAGATATTAAAAATAGAAACAGGGTTCAACTACAAGTAGACCCAAGAAAGATAATGTGGGTAATGTGCAGTTGTTATATACATGGGCCACTATGTTTCAGCCTTTCCTGAAATGCGTGCTACTTGACAAGGGACAAGACTAAGATTCAGGAGCTGCTTTTATGAGGTGAAATCCTGTGGTTTGAATGCCAGGTTATACAAACAACTTCAAATTCTTAATTCAGCCCCACCCCCTTGTGCGATCTAGGGTTGAACTCAAGGTATGAAGGTAGAGCTACATCCCCAGAACTTTACTTCTGGGACAAAGTCTTGCTAATTCACTAAACTGCTCGGACCAGATTCTAATTTGTTCTCCTTCTGCCTCCACCTCCCAGAGGGCCTGGGTTATAGGTGTGCTTCACCAAGCCTGTTGTATTTGGCTTGTTTTTTTAATCCCAAGCTTATAAGATCTTAGTGGGCCAGGGATTTGCTGCTTGCCATGCCAGTTCAAGATAATGAGCTTAATCTTTGGTACTGAAAAAAAAAAAAAAAAAAGGTCTTAGTGAAGCGGGCCATGGTGATGCTCGCCTACAATCCTACCTATGTGGGAGGCTGATACAGGAGGATTTCAAGTTTGAGGTAGGTCGTGAAATAAAAAGGCCTAGGGTATAGCAAAGTAGTTGAGCCCTTGCTTAACATGCATGAGGCTCTGGTACTGCAAAAGAGGAAAAAATAAATCCTCAGTATTGGAAAAGGAAATTCCCTCAAAAAAACCCAACTACCCCCCCCCAAACCAACTTTAGTAAAACTAGTTTGTTCATTATTTGTTATACAGTATCTTGCTGCCCTACCTGGACTGCCAGTATTTCATTTTCACTCTGCCCATCACAGACACCAGCAACAGCAGGCTGACTTTACATTTTTGAAGTCAAGACTAATTTTTCTTCTCGAAGGCATCTCTACCATCCCAAATCCAGGCAAGATTTTTAGCTTGCATTTATTTTTTATTCCTTTGTATGACTGAAATCTGGAACAAAGTTTCAATTCCAAAAGATACATCTCTTCTACTTTGTTGGTCAATATAACACCCCATTACATTTCATACTACCAATCTTTACTTAAAGTTAAATTTGGATTTTATCAGTATTTACAGTTAATTTAATTTTAGATTCTTGGTTCACCACTGTGTCTTGTACTGTGTCTTCTTATATTCTGGAGTATATTCTTAAGTGTCATTTTTTGGATAAAATTTTAGTTGAATGGTTCTTTAACTCTGACAGTCATTCAAGCTACAATTTAGTTCTATAAGGAATTCTAGATTAAAAATACTCTTTTTCAAGTACTTTGTAGACTTTACCTTATTTTTTCACAAGTATGAAAATGATGGTTATGGTGCCTTTTTTTCAGTAATCTTTTTTCTTTTTCCCCAGAAGCTAGTAGTAATTTCTATCACTAGAGATAAAAAATATCAGTGATTGGGACCGGGGATTTAGCTCAGTGGTTCCGGTGCACCATATACCACAGTGCTGGGCGTGGTGGCTCACGCCTGTAATCCCAGCACTCAGGAGGCAGAGGCAGGAGGATTGCTGTGATGTGAGTTTGAGGCTGAGCTCAGGGCCAGCCTGAACTACAAAAGCGAGAACCTGTCTAAAAAAAAAAAAAAAAAAAATCAGTGATATAATCTTTTTCTTTGTGAAACTGAACCCTGAGCCTTCACACTAAGCTACAACCCCAGCACCCTCTCCCTTTTTTGAGAGAGGGTCTTACTACGTCACTACACTGCCCAGGTTGGGACTGAAGTTAGAATTTCCCGTCAGCCTCTCAATGATAGGATTACAGATCCAGACCACAGACTTCAAAGTATTCCTGTAAAGCACTAGAAATAGCCCTTTCTGAAGGCCTGTTTTCCTCAACCTTGGGAAAATGTTTTTTCTTTATTTTTCAGTTCTCGTTTCCTCATCTTTATTGTCTTCCGGATTTCCTTTAGACTAGTGGCTTTCTGTTTGTCTTTTTTTTTTTTTTGAGACACGGTCTCGCTTTTGTAGTTCAGGCTGGCCCTGAGCTCAGTCTTGAACTCACAGCAATCCTCCTGCCTCTGCCTCCCAAGTGCTGGCATTACAGTCATGAGCCAGCACACCCTGTACTGTGGTATGTGGTTCTGATTGCTAGTGGGTGTGAGTCTCCATGTCCAGCAATGTTGTGTGTGCTTACCGAGGATTGAACCTGGCCCTTGAGTTTACAAGGCAGGCACCAGAACCACTGAGCTAAAATCCTCGGTCCTAGACTAGTGGTTTTCTTAGCTGGATGTTTCATATCTCTAATTTCATCACCACTTTGGATTTTTAAACTAGGTTTTAGGCAAATACATTAGCTTAATCCCCCAAATTGCGAGAGGATTTTTAAACTCTCAATTAGCTCTCTTAGTAAGACTTGTTTGTTCACAAGCCAGCAATGACCACTGTAGTTTTAAACAAAATCATAGGACTTAGTTTTCATGTTCTATCCTTGTTTTAGGAATTCTGAGAGCGCCTTATCATTAAGGAGAGCAATCACAATTTCTTATGTTCATTTCTATGTCTTTTTGTATTACTTCTCTTACCTGGGCAGGGGGAGTAAAGTTTCTATTTGTGCATTTCATGGTTATATCTGCCTAAAAATTGTAGTGCTTTTTATAGGCTACTCAGGCAAAATGAGGGCCCAGATATATACCAGCTGACACAATATCCACAGACAGCTATTATAAGTGTCTTAAAATGAAAGACAATTCAACCTCTCACTACTCGCATTCCTCACATTTCAAATGCTCCACAGGTACATCTGCCTAGTCGTCACCATCCTGGAAAGCACTGATAAGGACTACTTATATCACAGTAGAGCGGGCCACTGGACAGTGCTGGTTTGTGGTAATCAGCATTAGACACAGACTGGATTACTAAGACAGAATAGAAAATCACAACTGCTTTGAAAATGAACTCATTCTGGGGAAGTGTACAGGATCTATGTACAGGATCCTGTCATCTGCAAATAACGGTAATCTGATCTCTCCCTTTCCTATCTATGTCCCTTTTATTTCTTTCTCTTGCCTGACAGCTCTGGTTAATGTTTTGAGTACTGTATTGAATAGGAGTGGTGGTAGTGGACATCCACGTCTTGTTCTTGATTTGAAAGCAGAATTTTTTGGGTTTTTCCCTATTAATGTGATGTCACATGTGGCTTTTATCAGATCAAGATAAGATTCTTCTTTATCTGTTTTCTTCAGTTTTAATCTTAAATGGATGTTGGATTTTACAGTCTTTTTCTGCACCTAAAGAGATGAGCATGTGGTTTTTGTCCTTGCTTCTATTTATATATTACCTTTATTGGCCTGCAAATATTAATTCTTCTTTAGTATATGTTTGCAATGCTAATGAGCACTTTCATTCAGAGTGTTAGGTACATATGCATAATTTTTTTACGTGTCCTTTCTTTCCCCTCCTTCATCTCCTGTTCCCCTCCCAATCTGCAGCATATTTATGTCTCTGTTTCCTTTTGTGTATCTTTTATTTTGCTCCTCACTGTTTTTATACTTTGGAGTTCTCAAGAGAAATATATACTATTTAAACTTATGTTTTTGATTCATTTCACAGGGTGCATCGATTTTCCTACAGAAGGATCAGATTCACCCTTCTTTGTAGGAGAGTAGTATTTCACTGTGTGTACATTTTCTTTATCCATTCATCTGCTGATGCACAAAGGCTGCTTCCATATACAATAAAGGGATGAAAAAAGAATTAGGATGAATTATGTACACGCCCCCAACTCTCCATGGGGAATGTAATCATTATGTACTGCAAACATGTACTCATAAAAAATAAACAACAACAAAGAAAATGAATTCAAGTATTAGTTATACAAGCCTTGTACGCATGAGAAACATACTGCTTTCAAGTATAGGTATTCCTTGTTAAGCCAAGGCCAAAAACGACTAAGAATACTGCTTCACCTTTCTCTTTCATTGTACTTCTCTACCCAGAATCGTTCTGATGTTGTCTTAGCATCACTGTAAAGTCTTACTGGGAAAAAATCTTAAATTCCAACCATATTGTAATAGAATCACATTGTTTAGCTGCATCAGTCTGATCGTGCAATATTATATATGCAGTATCTTAAATGCCTTGAATTTTTATTTTGTTCTCCCACCTAGTATATATAATGTAAGGATCTCTATATTCAGATATATAACAAAACAGCGTGTTCATTTCTTATACATAATCCGACATTTGTCAGAAGCTACCAACACAATCAAAACAGCCCCTTTCAGGTGCATGTGCACTTTCTCAGATTTCTACTTCCTACTATTTTTCCCCAACCATTAAGTCTGCAAATAGTTATTTACCAGCTTCAGAGAAGGGACTTGTCCTGGTACTGCTCTTCTCAAAGCTCTTTTTTTTGCTAACAGCACTTTTTAAATTTTCTAAAATCATAGTTTTATTTTTTCCTCCTACATTCACTAAAATTGGAAAGGACAGGTAAGTGTGTATTTTCAGTAAGACGTTCGGAATCAGAAACTTTAGTAAAATATAACTGCTTTTTCGTACCGCAGAGTAAAAAGAAGACCTAAACAAACACATTCCTAAAGCAACCTTAAAATTAAAACTAGCCACCTCAGTAAACTAGACATTTTGGGTTTAAAGATACCGGCAAAGAGCTGAGCTTAAGCGCCTCATGTGAGGGCCAAAGAACTGTAACTTCGAACATGATTACACATGTAAAAGTAACCATAACATTTACACAGACAATAGATGACAACTCACCCCACATGACTTTATCAAAAGTTAGACAGAGCATCATTATGTCATTCATGTTTACAAGAAACATGGGACCTTGTGATAGAGGCTAATGATGGCATCCTGGACATTCACATACCCAAGCATATACCATGATGTCAAATATATTACTCAAATCAATGACTTCAGCAACATGAGTAATTTCAAAACAAACAAGTCAGTCACCTGGTAGGAAAGGGCTGAGAATTTAATAATACATAAATCTTTACAGAACAACAAAGCATTTAAAATAATCCCCAGCTTAGCTTGGTACTTCATGTCCATGATGTTGTCGATGACCTACAATATCTTATGACCTTCAAAACTGGCTTTGAGTAAAGTTGTAATAGAATTCTGGTGATACAATATCACTTACACATTATTACATACTCATAGCTCCATCATCTGTAAGACACTTCCTGGCATACGAGTCTGCCAAAATATGCAAGCAAACTGACAAAAAACCCACGTGTCCTGAATTCTTAAAGGACAAAGTGAAATACTGTTCTAAAAAAATTTAGAACTTAAACTCAATCATTCCACTTAGAAATGAACTTCATAGACTACCAAAGAAATGCCAACTATAAAGTTCTAAAAATGTATTCAAACTTATAAATAAGCAGATAATGAGAATCATGATTTCAGTTGAGATAATCAGCTCCAAAGCTATGGAAAAACATTATGGAAGATATCATTTCTGATATTTTTGGAAGCCAAAAGTCCTATAGGGACCAAATTAATCATACCATTGGAAATCATACTGATTTCTTTCACTCTAAAGGAGGATCATCTGAGGTTATACTGCACATATAAGCAGAAAGGATTATCCATTAGGATGGTTTTCCAGAGTTATTAACACTACAGAAACTGGTGATCCAAACCTATGCAGCCCTCTCCTTGGTCACTCAAAGCTATGACTTATTAAAGTTTCTTTTAATAGGCTTTGTATTTCTGAAGATAATGGTCATATTTCGGAGAAAAGAGTGATGATGACTATAAGTCAACGACATTCTCTATAATTGTAGTCTCTTGTGAATATTCATTAAACTGTCTGATGATTGATACAATTTCCCATGTTTATAAATTATATCTCAATAGAAGTCTTGTCAATTAAAATGCTTCATAGGTACCCCTTTCCACTTTTTTTTTGTTCTTTGAGACAGGGTCTTGCTTTTGTAGTTCAGGCTGGCTCTGAGCTCAGTCTTGAACTCACAGCAATCCTCCTGCCTCTGCCTCCCAACTGCTGGGATTAGAGGCGTGACCCACCACACCCGGCACTATGGTGTGTGGCTCTGATTGCTGGTAGGTGTGAGTCTCCAAGCCCAGCAGTGTGGTATGTGGTTACCAAGGGATAAAACCCATTGAACCCAGGCCTTTGCACTTGCGAGGCAGGCACTGGAACCACTGAGCTAAATCCCTGACCCTTCCTTTCCACTTTTAAAACTAGTTACTACACTGAGATTCCTCAATGAAGAATTTATTTCATACTCATCTTTGTCAGTGATTGGTACACAGTGGGTCAATAAAAACAGATAATAATGGATTTTACTTTGTCAGTTAGAACTGATTTCCCTTTTTTTAATGCCACCTTATATAATTGTTACTATAAGCATATATACACAATGCACAATGAACATTTAAGAAGATGCTTAAGTCTGTGAGTTTGGGAGAGAGATATCTGTGTATGTGTGTAAGAATGAGAAAGAAGGTTAGACAAATACACTAGTAATGAATATTACATGCATTGTGTGTCTGTTAAGGGCAGTAAATGCCACAGGGAAGGACAGACGCAGATCAGCTGGAAAAGGCATAACTGCGAGAGGAGCACACGAGCATGATGAGCATTTCAGTAAGATGAAGAGAGGGACTAACAATTATAAAACGCTTGATACTGTATGTCTGATGCCATATGAGCATTTTCACAAACCTCGCATAATACAATACAGTTAAGTCCTTCATGAGCCTGAAAGGTTAAATAATTTGCCCCCAAATCACATAGCCAGTAAACAGCAATAATATGAACTAAACTTTTTGAATACAAGATCAATCAATGTCTTTCTACTATCCCAGTGCCAATGTAGATACAATCTTGAAAGGAGCTTGATACTCTGGAGCAAAAAATCCAAAAGCTTACAGCTGAAACTAGCAGGACTTTTCCTTCAAAATATCTTTCTTCTTCAAAGTAAACTGACTTGGGCCAGGATATACTCAGTGGTACCACTGCGTGCCTTGTAAGTGCAAGGTCATGAGTTCAATCTTTGGTATTGCAGAAAACAAAAACAAAAACAAAACAATAACAAAAAAACCCCCACCAAACTGACTAAAGCCAAAAAACAAAACCAAACAACAGGAAAAACAACCAGCTTTGAATCTACAGGCTAAATAATAACTTAAACTGACAATATTAGAATTTTAATTTGCAGTTCAAGACAAATCTATTCAATTACCCATTTTGGTTAAAAGGCCTTAGTCAACTACCGTAACTGCCTTAAAAAGCAAATTATGCGAGAGGCTTTTATCACGACATCATATATTATGTTCATTTTGGCAATAAGCACACACACCTATTTGTAATCTTGAGAACCTTCACTGGGGAAAAAAAATCCTTAACTTTACAGGCTGTTGGCTTATCCTTGCCTTACCCTCTCCTTTTAAGAGATCCGAGGTCACTTACTTGGAACATTTCTGAGGATCCTTCAATGTGTAAGAACTTTTCCTTCAAACACAAGTAACAAAGCAGCTTTGTTCTCAAAAGATTCCCCCTGTGATAATGTTCCAGACCCTTTCATTGTGCTGTTTTCAGAGTGAACTAAACTCATCTAACTTCCTGACCCGCACAACTTACAAGCTCACATCTCCCGCTGTTCCATCTAATTTCACTTTCCTTAGGCACCTCCACTATTTCTTAGGAGCCCACTTAGGGCTCCACTATTTCTGTGAGGATAATGACAGCTTATCAGTTATTTCCTTTTTATTTCTGAATCATAATGATGCTACCATGGTGACAGTATCTGACAGGTATATATATTAATTTAGTTACCAATTATATATGTAATATCTTCTGTGTACCAAGTCTTAGTCTAGGCATTTTGGGTGAAAAATCCTTGCTGTCACATGTACTGTATTCTAGAGGAGGGGGCTTAATATGAAAATAATATCCGAAAGGAATGAGGCTTATGAAAATGTAACCGTTCAGATTTCTCCTGAATTGAAATGGGGAATGAGAGGAAAGGCCAGAAGTCAATTGCTCAGGTCATTCACAGAGTTAAGGAACACTGAAAAGAATGGAAGAGTTCTTTCTTAGTCATGCTATTCTTGAACTCCTTTTAGGAAATATGAACAAACGGTCAGACAGGTAGTTAAACACATTCATCTGCAGCTCAAGATAAAGTCTGACCTAGAATCCAAGATGCAGAAGTCATAAACACAAAAAGTCAAAAGCATAAGGGTGGCAACTTAAGACCCAGACTGAGTTGTTCATGATGGGGTTTAAGAGGCAAATGCTGGTGAGTAAAATAGAGAGCTTCTGAGCACTATTTTTGCAGGAGATTTTTATATTATAGAGTACTCTGAGGCTCCCTGGCCCCCCGCCCACACAAATGTACTGGTTCCCATATTATCAGCATCCTCACCTGGCTGATAAATGTGTCACTAATGATGAGCCTATGCTGATACTTATCATCCACAGGAATTGAGTCTTTTTAAAGAACTCTGCAATACGGACAGCAGTGGCCTCCTCAAGAGCGATTTCAGTGGATTGAACAGTGTAGACAAGGATTAAATAATGGAACACAAAGAAGTGATTTTCCAGATTGTCATGAGATTCTCCTACAAAGGGGAAGATACAGGGTGATAGGAAGGGTGGGGGAACAGGCTTTAAGAGTTTTAAAGAAATTATCATAGCCCCGGGGCCGGGGAGTTAGCTCAGTGGTTCCGGCGCCTGTCTTGCAAGCGCAAGGGCCCGGG
>PVIR01009051.1:0-25495 GCA_004026965.1 Petromus typicus | reverse complement strand
GAAATTATCATAGCCCCATGCAAGACGGACTGGTTATGCTTCTTTGTTTCTGAATGAGGAGAAATGGACTAAAACAGCCAATGGGAGAAAGGATTCTACAGGAGCGGAGCCAGAGATGTGGGCTGAAAAACATCCCGTAACAGTCTCTAGACAAACAGTTCCCAGGATGTGTCAGGGAGGGGGAGAAAGTCAGAGAAACTATTTTCAGCATTTTGTCTCTATTTAATAATAATAATAGAATCTGAATTCCAGAAGGCAAAGTGGAGGGCTAAGGAAGGGAGCATCGTAGACTATTAGCAGGTTAAAATTTTTCAAAGCCAAATGGGGTAAGATTTCCTAGTAGTGGCTGACCTGGGACTCTTAAGACACTTAAAAAAAAAAAAAAAAAAAAGAAAGCCAGAACAAATACATAAAAGGCCTCCTCGAGTGGGCTGAGGGTATCTCGATATGTTTTCTGTATAAATTAGAGCTGACGAATCTTAATGACAAACACCTTCGTGTATAGTGCCTTGGACACAGCAAGTGGGTTCAGAACAGGAATGTGCCTAAGTGCTATTTGGCTAGGAGTGATAAGGAAACTCTAAGAAAGAATTCTTAAGCATGTCAGCTATGCCTTTACCCTCTTATCATTTCACTCCGACTTTCACAAAAAGCTCCTGGTGAGAAAGACAACTGACAATGGACAAAGAAGAGAGCTCGGGTGGCCGTGGGGGATGGGGCTGGGGGTGGGGGTGAGGGTGGGGCGGGGCGCAAGCTTCCAGGCACAGGGGCCGGTGACTTCACTGAAACACTTCTCCCGCAGGTCCCCAAGTGCTGTGCTCACTGCCAGGATCTTGTCCAGCTGTAACACACCTTCACTACTGTCTCTACAAGGCAAATGACACCTTTGGGAGAGGACTCCTAGAGACGACAACCTCCTCTCTCTCAGGTGAACTCATGGACCTGATGAATTCTAAGCTATGTCTTTAATAGTGGAGGCTGTTCCCTAACTCAGCAGATCAAAGACAAATTCATTTCTGCTGTGATTCATTGTATTACAAAGAAAATGCTTAAAGTTACAAGTAATGCAGAAAAAAAACTGTAGCAGGGCTCAACATTCAACAGACTACTTTCAAGTGGAAGCATTTTGGGGATGTCAGTGTGTGGAACGTCCCAAAGCATGGGTGACACTGTTTTATGTGAAAGAGGGGGAAAAGAAAATAAAAGGTAAATAAGAGTTTAGAACACACTGTTGTAAAGTAATCAAAAGGCAAAAGGAAAATGTAAAAAGCTCTACTATCACTATAATTTTACTAGGTCTAATACTTATTATAATATTTAGTATGTATATCAAAATCCTTAATATGCCACAAATTAAGTTATTTTGTTAACTGAAAAGTGTTATATTTCAATAACAAATCAGTGGGAATTGTATCTACCCCACTGATTTGTTATTAAATAAATTAATTTGTCCAGGTGTGGTGAGACAAACCTATAATCCTAACAATGATTGGCCAAGGCAGGAAGATCTCTAGTTCAAGCCCGTCTTCGGCAACTCAGTAACTCAGAGTCCCTATCTCAAAATAAAAATAAACAGATAAGTGAATAGGGCTGGGGATGTAACTCAAGGCAGGAACCCTAGATTCAAACCTCAGTACCACCAAAGGGGAAAAAAAAAAAATCTAATACCACAGGGAAACATACCAAAGAACATCGCTCAACTTGGAAAGATAAGAGGAAGTAACTTTTACATCCCGAAGACGATACCTACATTGTCCAACATCGTACCCAGCTGCTGCGCTCAGTGGCGACCCACCAGTGCCGCCGTCCCCCTCCTCCCCCACCCCATCCTGCTGACATGCTGACTGAGAAGTGTCATGCTTTCCTATGGCCGCACTTCGTCACACTGAACTGGTACCGGGATGTCTTACGCAGGCTGGGACTGTGCCCTGTATCTGGGCTTTAGGAACACTTCGTCCAAAGGACCTGACTAAAATGAGCCTCACGAGGAGGGCAGGAAACTGGTTTCCACAACCAAGTTTCAGTCATTTATTTTACAGCACCAGGCATCATGACCAACTAGTGTAAGATGACGACCCTATCCTGAAATATGACCGGAAATAATCAGTATTCAGGCTCAGAAACTTACACACAAAATCTACTTTGTACTTGCTGTAGAGATGTAAGTCAAATGTCATGACTAGAGTTTGCAGATTAAGGCATTCATGGAGAGAAAAACTCAAAGGACAATTATTAGAATTATAGTGGCCATGACTGTCTAAGATATTCAGCACCTGACACTCAGTTTTTATTTATTCCTGAACAATAATATGGTTTTCTCTTTAAAAAGGACTGATGGATTCCTGCAACTTCTCCAAAACAAAAACAGAGAACAGAACCTCAGTATGTCTGCCTGGTAATCAGTCTTTTGGCTGTAAAACCTGTTTTTAATTGATGTAAAGTTTAAATTAGCATCATGTATAGGCCTTAAAAGTACAGTCAAAGAAATGTGATGAATATATCAGTCCTGCAGTCTTCACGGCCTTCACTCCTACCCAAGGCAAGTAGGGTTCTTAGTTTTCCAGTGGGAGTATATTTCCTTCAACGTGTTCTAGAGTCACCTACAATATATGTATCAGCACTTCATTTTAAGATAGCAGTTAGTGCTCCATTGTGTGCATCTGGCATGATCTGCTTATAAATCTCTTGCTGACACATATTTAGGGGTTTTCCTCTTGTGCTATGGTAGTTCAATAAAGAAGCTTGTAAACACAAAATTTCGTTCTGTTGTATAAATGTAATCACACCACCTTAAACTTGGGATAGCTTTCTTCCTGTTTAAACCAAACAAGAAGCCAAGGGTTTGGACTAAATTAGCATCTGCTTCTTAAGTAGGCAGAAGGAGTTTCCGTGACACTACTGTGGCTGATTACTACAGACCTACCCCAGCCTGTCCGCATCTGTGATGCATGACACACCAAGGGGCTATAATAGTCCGATTTCTATCACTATCTACCTGAAGGTAGGCACTTTATAAACAGAAGAACTTTGTCTGGTTCATAGTTTAGGAGGCTGGATGAGTGTGGCCCTTCCTACCTCACGATGGTGAAAAATGGAAAGGGGAGATGTGTAGGGAGGGGGACAAGCAGTTCGGTGACCTCACTTTGTTATAAGCTACTCTTGTGAGAAATGACTCCATGAGACCAACATTATGCAACTTTGGATGCATTATTTACTCCCCTAAGTCCCTGTTTCCCAGTAGGTTAAATGGGGTAATTATACCAACTATCCTAGGGTTATTTTGAAGATTAGATCATGTGTATATGGTAGATATAGAACACACTTAAGTACACAAATATTAGCTATTACTAACATAACTATGTGTCCAAACCTATTTAGAGTATACTATAGCCCCAGACTATGTCATTTTCCATTTCCAAAATCAAGCTAAAGATAAGAGTTTCCCAAAGAGTGTGTTTCATAATAAATTAGTTCAATGGGTATTGTGCAAATAAAAAATTTCTATAAGCCAAGCAAGTCTGAATTACATAATTTTTTAAAAGCAGTAAATATCTCAGTACTTTATGGCAACACATACTACATCCTCTCTCAAAAATAAGAACTAGTATGCTTTATTTCCAAAGTAATTTGACCACGAATTTATTCTTGCCCTATCAAGAAGATCATATGGCCCTGGAGCCCTAAGGAATACACGTCAAAAAATGCTCGTATAAATAATGTGAGAGACAAGATGGTGATGGTGGGGGAGGGGCACAACCGGACAGGAATAGAGAGACCCCTGGGAAATCATTAACATGTGACATTAACACACTTGAAATACTGCTTGATTAGTGCCCCTCACCTAACCAACTATTTTAAGTTCTATTAAGGCAGTTAGTGACTTTTTACCTACTAATATACCTCCAGCATCAGATATCAGTTGTGGAATAAATACTTTCAAGAATTTCAAAAGAATTGTTTTGACATAGTGAAAAACCCAAGACAACTCAAATGTTAATATGACAATACCTATTAAATACGTGACTCTATATATACCGTTCACATAAAAACAGTATGTGTCCTAACATCACCACTTTGCTGAATGAGAAAGAAAAAGTGTATTTTAGAGTGGACAGCAAGGCCAAGGGTTTAGCTGTGGTTCCTATGTCTGCCTCCCAAGCCCAAGGTCCCGAGTTCCAGTTCTGATGCAGGAAAAGAAAAAAAAAAAAAAAAAAAAAGCTATAGGCAAGTTGTCTGATATCCCAAAGCAAAACAGGCCACCGAATAGAGTCTAAAACATGTTCAATGTTGTTTTCATTTATACATCACTGTCTGCCCTG
The DNA here is from genome assembly GCA_004026965.1 of Petromus typicus. Classification (NCBI taxonomy): domain Eukaryota; kingdom Metazoa; phylum Chordata; class Mammalia; order Rodentia; family Petromuridae; genus Petromus; species Petromus typicus. The sequence goes on along the minus strand of PVIR01009051.1, from coordinate 21,176 downwards.
ACAGAATCAACATTTTATTTTGAGACTGGGTCTCACTATATAGCCCAGCCGGGCCTTAAACTCACTATGTAGTTCAGGCTGGTCTCTAACTTTAGGAGATCCTCCTGCCTCAGCCTCTCGAACGCTGAGATTACAGGCGTGCGCCTTTAGGCTTGGCACAGAATCAGCATTGCAGTACCAAATGACTACCGCAAAAGCGCGATTCAATAGGAAGCATTCTGACTGTTTTCTCTCTCGTATCATCGTTCAGATGAGGGTCCGGTCCACTCTCCGCAATTAGTTAAGTGCGCTGGACATCAGATGGACTTATTTACGAGAGAGCAAATCTCGGCCAGGCAAGGCACGGGATTAACATTTTCGAAAGGGTTGCCCCGCAGCCGAGACTAACTGGGCTGCGGCGCACACTCGCCCTTGCCAACTCTTACAGCCTCATCCCTCATCTAATGAATCTTTTCTTCCTGGAATAAGTCTATAGGACAGGTTCCTACCTTAGTCTGTACACTCTTATCAAACTTGTCATTTTTGAAGCTAAACGTGTTCTGGTGCTTCTGCGGCCTGGAACGAGCCACGTTGCCTTTCTGGGAGCTCATCGCCGAAACTGCAACCAGCTTGCACAGGTGCAATGAAAAGGTGACAGGGAAGACGGAGGAGCTCGGCCCGAGCCGCAGACACTTAGGTTGGTGACCCGGAAGGAACTTACCCAGCCTTTCCGCTCCCAGTCTGCACACGTGACTCCCAGCGGAGGTCAAAGAGCCACAGCCAGCCCTCTGGTTCCCGGTGCGGGATACTCCACGCCGCCCAGGTGCCACTGAGACCTAACGCGCAGGCTCTTTTTCAAAGGAGCGAACCAATCCCGCTTGCTTCGAAATGAGAATTCCTCTATTGGCTCGAAAGTGGCTGTCTTTCAAGCCGGAGGGGCGGGGACGCTCTACTCCGATTGGGTGTTCTTTTCCGCAATCCCCGCCTCCTGCCGACTCTGCTCAGCCTCTCGGCGAGCGCGGAGCGCAACCCTCTCTGTTGCGTGGCTTGTGATTGGTGAAAATTGGGCTCGTCTGGGCTCGGTCCTCCCCCCGCCGCCTGCAGGCTGGAGCCCGGGTCAGCTTTGGCACCTTCTTCCAGTCAGTGGCCAACTCCGGGCTCGGCGAGCGCTGCGCACGCCCCCTCAGCGCCCCGCCGGTTTCCCACCCGCTGCCGGCGCGAGCTCGGCGCTCGGCGGGCCAAGAAGGAGCAAGGAAAAGGGCTTAGCGGGAAGGACGACCTGGCTGGGACTGGGTGTTGTCTGCAGTGCCAGGAAAGGAGGTGTCGGCTGCGGCGGCCGCGACCACGGCCGCGCGGGACGTGAGGCCCGAGAGCCCCCGGCGGCGGTGGCGGCGGCGGTGGCGGCTGCCCCAGCGCCTCGCGCCCGGGCCGTTAGTCAGCAGAAGGCGAGCCGCGCGGAGGAGACTCGGGAGTGCGAGCCGGGGCCCCGCGGGCGCCGCCGTCCTCCTTCCCGGCGCCGGGCTCCGAAGCTCTTGCAGCCGCCGCTCGGTCGGGCCGTCCGCGGTCAGGGAGCGTCTGGCGGCCGGAGAGCGGGTCGCGGCTCGTGGAGCACAGCGCGGCGGCGGGCGTTCTCTCCCGACCCTCCCGGCCAGGCGCCCCGGCCGTGGCCGCCCAGGTGCAGGTGTGTGGGGTCGTGGGGCGGGCGCGGCGGCGGCGGGGCTCTGGGAGGGGGCGCTGGGCCCGGGCTGCAGCGCGGGAGCCGCAGCCGGAGCGGGAGCGGGGCGGCGGGGGAGGGGCGCCGGCCGCTTTGTTGTCGCGACCGGGATCCCTCTGGGCGCGGGAGGCCGGAGCCACTGCGGCGGAATCTGCGACTGGGGGCGTCCGGGAAAGGGAAGGTGAGGGGCCCCCGCCGGCTGAGGGGCAGAGAGGCACCGGCGGAGGCTCGGGTCCTCTCGGACCGCGGCGCATTCCGCTGCCGTTGCTTTTCTCCTACTGGCCGGAAAGATGGGCTCACGTCCATATCCCCCCCTGCTCTCAGATCCGCGGATGCCTAAAAGCGTTCTACTGAGTGTCCAGACCTCTGCCCGCCGGGATTTTAGATGGAATCTGCATGGAATTTGTGTGTCTAGTCGGTCGCTTGTGAGGTTGGCTCTTGAGATGGTTGAACTTGAATCTTTTAAGACTCTAGGTCAAGTTTATCAGGAATCGATTTTAATTGGAAAATTAAGAGGGTTTTTTTTTTTTTCAGGGAAATTGTATTTTACCTGGAAACAAGAAAGTTATGCCAAATTAGATTTTGTTCTGTGGAGGACGTTGGTGAAGGAGAGTCTAACCTCGCCTTTTTTTTTAATGTTAAGAGCTTTGACCCATAGAGATTTCTGCCAATGGCAGAAAAGAGTATTGATGCTTTAAGTCATTGTGAGGTAAACGTGGTAAGGAAGGGATGAATAACGGAATACAGAGAGGGTAAACTTTAAAATTTGAATTCATGAAAGGCAGTCCATGTGATATTTCAAAAATACATGCAATGCCTAATCCATAAGATAGGTTTTTTTTTTTTTTCCTTAAGCCTCTAGTAAATACAACGATTCTTGGAAAAGAATTTTATATCAAAGATAGAGACTACCGTAATGAGTCTGGTAGAAAGGTGCATACTGTAATAATACTTGCTTCCATTAACAGGAAGATTTACAATTTACAGACGTTTCTCTGTAGAGAATTGGTCTTTTCATGTGTTTATTGCATTAACTCAATTGGGTAACAGATCGTCTCATGGCCAATGCAGTACTTTGGTAATTGGCTTGGTTGCCAGTGTATTGATGATAGTGACTGCCCAACTCTATGCTTGTTGATAAATTTTATTGTGGAGGAAGAGGTAATGGCATTACTTGAACATGATTATATTATAGTACGTAAAAGATACAAAAATCTCTCCTGTGCCTTGCTATGTTATTTGAGATCCAGGAGAAAGTGAATAACACCCTTACCCATATTTTGACCTCTATTTTCTCCTGCTCCAGTATTAATAAGGTTAATTGGCAAGGACAGGATTAGATTTTCATCAGCCTAGGCAGTTTTAATTTTGTCCCTTGCTACACAGTACTACAGCTGATACATTATGTGACTTGTTTTCTTGAGTGTCTGTTTATTTGAATAATACATGTAATAGCAGACAAGGACTTTTTCTTTTGTAGGACAAAATAACTGAAGAGCGAAATAATGGGTTTAGTAGTTTAGTGAACATTAGGCAGTTGGTGTCTGTTGCAAATTCTTTCACAAAATTGGTTTCCAACTTCATGTACAGTGCGGTCAGTTTCTAGTTTCTCCATCTGTAATATAACACTAATAAAATATGCCCCTGCTCACTTGGTAGAAAAAGCGATGCGAATCATCTAAACAATGGCTGCTGGGATATGTAATATTAACTTAAGAGTACTAATTGATGAACTCAACTTCTTCCATGTTAGTATTGACATTCTGTATTTAGATGACAAGAGTTTTTCGACTGGTTGCTTTAATTCTCAGTTACATACTCCTTCCTTTCCTTTTTATCCTGTTAATCGTTCACTTACAGTACCATACTTGCCTCCCATGTATGCCTCCCTTCTCTCCCTTGTTGAAGAGTGAAAGTTACTGTATGACTTCATTTCTCCTATCACAAAATGAGAAACCCGATAATAAACATTTACTTTTTAAAAAATGCTCTTAAGAAACTTAAGCAGCAATTTATAATGAAAGTAATATGTATTTTACTGCTTGACCTTAACTATTATGAAGTCTTGTTACCACGTCTGACAGTAGAGCGACATGGAGAGCTTGTTGAAAATAGAATGTCAGGCCCCTGAGTTAATAAGATTTCCAGGCTATGTGTGTGCACGATACAGTCTAAGACAATGCTGCTAGAAGAAGTCAGTACTTTGCACGAGTAGGTAGAATATTATTGTCAATATAACAGCTACTAGATTGTAGCTATGTTGAAATGAACATCCATGTGCCACAAGTGATGCTGTTGGTGAAAAGTGATTTTCTAAAGGAAATTATTCTCTAATCTGTTCCCAGTTAAGTTAAACAAAAATGTATAATCTCTTTTTTCCATATCAGCTCAGTTCTTTAAAATAGTCATCATATCGTTTAATACAAATAGGTTGTTGTTGTCTTGTTTAGAACTAGCTGATATTAGGGTTGATGTTACTTTCTCCTCTCCCTATTCCCACCTGTGTGATTGTCCAACAGGGTAGCTAGAAATCAAAGCACATGGAGCAGCATTACCTTTATATGCAGGAAGAGTGGCTGGCATCCCTGACCTCTGCTCGAGTAGTATTTCCTTTATAATGGCCAGAATGTTGTGGTTATCCTGGAATATAAATCAGATAGTAGCTATCTAGACCACAGGGTATAAGTTTCTTTCACTTTCTTCGATAACTGTAGTACAGTGTTCTCTCAAAAGTGATTATACAAGTTATGAGTGAGAGGATGTTTTTCCACCGTACAGATACCTAATTTCTCAGTTTTTGCCGTTCTAAGGAGTAGGAAACCTCATTCTGGTGTTCATTTGCATCTTCCAGTTTTGTGGATGGTATTTCCCCTTCATGTCCTGATTCTTTTTCTGGGAATTATCTGCTGGGTATTGCCTTTTTTTCCCCCACTATTTTATAACTAGTTTTATATATTTTGGATAATAATACTTGGTAAGCTTTGAAAATTCAGTCTTTACTGTGCCTTTTCACTTTGAGATATCTTTTACTGAGCAGAATTTTTTAAATTTTAATTTCGGTTTATCCTTTCCTGGTTTGTTTTTTCTTTTTAATAACTATTTCAGTTTTTCATATGTAGATCTTAGAATGGAACTATCTTTGTGTGAAGTTTTTTGGCAGAAGTACCAGGGACTGAACTTAGGACCTTGTGCTTGCAAGGCAGTCATGGCGGCACTGAGCTGTGTCCCTGGACCAAGGACCAAGGATTAGCTTTTTTTTTTGTGGTACCAAGGATTGAATTCAGGACCTTGTCTGATGCCACTGAGCTGAATCCCCACCCCAGTATGAAATTTTTGCAAATTAAATATACTCCATAAAAATAACTACTTTTTTTTTTAACTGAAATTGCTTTTTTCCTGTTAATATATTCTGATAAAATTATAGTAATGATAACTGCGTTTAGTTTTTTTTTCTTTTTGAGACAGGGTCTCGCTTTGTGGTTCAGGCTGGCCCTGAGCTCAGCCTCAAACTCACATCACAGCAATCCTCCTGCCTCTGCCTCCCAAGTGCTGGGATTACAGGCGTGAGCCACTACTCCTGACACTGTGGTATGTGGTACTGATTGCTGCTGGGTGTGAGTTTCCACACCCAGTATTGTATGTGGTTAACCTGGGATTGAATCTGGGTCCTTGCGCTTGCAAGACAGGCGCTGGAACCACTGAGCTAAATCCCTGGCCCCTGTGTTTAGTTCTTAATATCCCTATGTTGTTAAATTAAAATTTTGCAACTTTACCCCAACCTTTTAAAAAAATTTAATAGAGTCTTTTTTTTTTTTTTTTTGAATCCCTAAGGTTTTAGGGTCATTGTCTTTGAATACAAGCTGAAGTCCTGGGATTTAGCTCAATGGTTCTTGAGATTTTCTTGAACGAAGTTGTAAAGTCCCAAGTTAAATCCCCATTACCACAGAAAAGAAAAAAAAGTTGAGCATCCCTTGTCCAAAAACCTGAAATTCGTTAGCTGAAACTCTTTGAGTACCAGTGTGCTCCCTAAAAGGCATTGTGTTGGGAGTATTTAAGGATATTTAATTTTTGAATTAACAGTGCTCATACTGATAAAATCATGCACCTCTTTTAAAAATCCAAAATCAGATGGTGGTATGCACCTGTTATCCCAGCATTTGAGAGGCAAAGGCAGAAGGATCACCAGGAGTTCGAAGCTAGCCTGGGCGACAAAACATGGGGCTACAAAAGCGAGAACCTGTCTTAAAATAATATCAAAGATTTGTAGCCCCGTGCATTTTGTATAAGGGAGACTCACCTGTACTCTGATCACTGTGTTTCAAAATCTGTGGCTGACATTTAACCTTTAAGTAGTGTACCATGTACTCTTACTGACCATTGATCATCATCGGTGTCCTCTACATTTTGTGGTTTGTTTACATACTTTTTTGCTTTTAGCTGGCTAGAATTATTTTTTTCGAGACAGAGTCTTGCTTTGTAGTTTAGGCTGGCCCTGAGCTCAGCCTCAAACTCACATCTCAGCAATCCTCCTGCCTCTGCCTCCCGAGTGCTGGGATGACAGGCATGAGCCACCACGCCTGGCACTGTGGTATGTGGTACTGATTGCTGCTGGGTGTGAGTCTCCACGCCCAGTATTGTATGTGGTTACTGGGGATCGAACCCGGGTCCTTCAGCTTGCAAGACAGGCGCCGGAACCACTGAGCTATATCCCTGGCCCTAGAATTTTTTAAATGATACTTAAAATTTTGTTTTTATCAGAAAACAGTTTTAGAATATATTATTTGATTGTAAATTTGGCTCAGATACAGGTCTGTGTTGTTATTTTAGGAATTAACAGTGAAGATTAAATAAGTTCTTGAACACAGCTAAAGATGAAAAGTGGGAAATAAAGAATGACTCAGTGGCTACCATGTATGTGCCAGTCACTGTAGTTGGGGTTTTGTTTTTGTTTAGGTGTGGTAGGGGGACAAATACATCTGAGTGCAAAACAAGCAGATCTCTGATTTCCTAGAATAGTGATTGTGAGTCTTTTAGAGCTTTTGATGGTAAAAAAAAAAAAAGCATGTATGCAGTAAGTTTGCCATCACTCATTTAGATTGTACCACCTACACATATACATACACATAAAGTGTACTGCATGTTAGTGATAAGTACTACAAAATATAGTAGAAGAGGGGGACTCAAAGGAAGCAGTTTGACTATTAAATAGGGTGTCTTTTTAGGCGTCACTGAATAGGGGAAAAACAACAAAGATGTGCACTTTAGTGAGATCATTGGATATGTAGATACTAGCAAAATCAAGGAAGAGTGGATGGAATGTAGTATTTCAGTTAAACCTGTGTCTTTGATGTCCCACTTAGGAGTTGTGTGAACTTGGGCAAATTAACAACCTGAAGCTTTGATTTCCTCTGTAAAAGGGTGATATGACAGCCTGAGAAAAGTACTATTAAGATGAAAACAGATAACAAGTAAATGCTCTTGCTTCCTGCCTCCTACTTTGTTCTCTTAAAGCACTTTGTACTTCATTTTGATAATCTGTATCACAGTTTATAATTGTACATGTCATTATTTGAAAAGTGTTTGTTGTATCTATTCTGAAATAAATGGAAAGAATCATTCAGTGCAGTAATATATTTAATATATAGACATTCAGTTTTACCTTCATTAAGGCATTTTATGCTCTCTTTATTTGAGAATCATGCAGATTTGTTGAGAAAGTATTTTGTGTATAGAATGCCTTCATGCTTGTGTTTCAGATTGTAACAGGCACTGGCACATTATACATAACCTTTGGTGAAGGCAGTGTATGTGCATCATCTTCTTTTTTTTCTTAGTGTACCAAGAGTGTGTTTCAGTTTACTCTGTGTAACCTAACAAAAATGTGGTCGTAATTTACCAAATATACAAATATGATTTAAGTAATAAAAGAAAATTCAGTTTCAAAAGAATGTTCATATTTTAAAGAAAAGTAAAAGCACATTAAGAATGTAAAGCCAGGGGCCGGGGATTTATCTCAGTGGTTCTAGCGCCTGTCTTGCAAGCACAAGGACCTGGGTTCACTCACCGGTAACCACATACCTATACTGAGTGTGGAGACTCATGCCCAGCAGCAACCAGTACCATATACCACAATGCCGGGTGTGGTGGCTCATGCCTGTAATCCCAGCACTCGGGAGGCAGAGGCAGGAGGATTGCTGTGATGTGAGTTTGAGGCTGAGCTCAGGGCCAGCCTGAACCACAAAGCGAGACCCTGTCTCAAAAAACCTAAAAAAAAAAAAAAAAAAAAAGAATGTAAAGCCAAGTCTAATGTCTATGCAGTAAGTGAACAATAGTCTAATAAAGCAGATTTAGGTGATTTTTTTAAAGATATATATCTTTACTCTTTAATATATATAGGCAGATTTACTAGTTGTAAACCATGGTTTAATGTGTTTTTTATTTTTTGAGACAGAGGCTCACTTTTGTAGTTCAGGCTGGCCCTGAAATCACTATATAGCCCAGGCTAGCCTCAAACCCAGAGCAATCCTCCTGCCTCTGTCTCCCAAGTGCTGGGATTACAGGTGTGAGCCACCACACCCAGCATTGTGGTATGTGGTTATCAGGGATCTACCTGGGACCTTGTGCCTGCCAGCTAGACACTGGAACTACATAGCTAAATCCCTAGCCCAACTATGGTTTATTTTAAAGGAAGGAGACAAATCTTTATAATTTACTTAATATTCACAAAGCAAAACATTTTATGTTTAAAATAGTTTTTCATTCATAGTATCTCTTGCATCACTTTGTATTTAAAAGAATTTAAGTAGCTAATCATGTAAAGTGACAAAAATTAAAGGAAATTAGGATCAAATCTGATTACATTTGGTTACTATTTTCTTTTGTTGCTGTTTTCCCTTTTCTGTAATGTTGCTAAATTAAATATCATTAAAGTATAAGAACAAAAAGGTCCTATTGGAAAATCACTAGGAAATGTGCAATGAATAGTCTAGTTACAACTATCTTCAGTTTCCTGCCATGAATCTTCTTTGTGTTTGAGGTGAAAATTTCAGATATTACCCTTAAAAATATTACATGCACCTAAAAAATGATATTCATTATGGCTGTGTTAGAGCATCTAAGATTTATTATATCGCATGTAATACTAGAATTAAAAAAATAAGCATGGCTCTTGTCTAGTATGTAAGAGGCCCTGGTTTCCATCCCCAGCACCACAAGGGAGGGAAAAAAAAATACAGTATATGCTTAGTGTAAATCAGAATAAAGAAAGAAGAAGATTGAACAAGCCCCATTAAATTGCCATGGTCAAGTCTCTATTCCAGTCCCCCACAAAAGACTGTATCAGTTTATCCAAGGGCCACAAAATTGTTTCGCTTCTAAATGTACTAGATCATTTTAAGTGTGTTTTGAAAATTTGAATCATTTGATACAATTCATATAATAAATTTAAAGAAAATGCCATCTGCAGGTTATGACCTGGATATTTGGCGCCTTGGTTAGTATGCTGATAATTTTTTACTCTTTATCTCTGCCATTCCTACTCACCATGTCAGCAAAGAAAATAATATTATTTAGTAATTTGTGTTGTCTGAAACACCACAGTTTATATTTTGGCGTTTAGGTTTTAGTTTTTGTTTGGAGATGGGGTTTGCTAATTTGCTTGGGTTGACATGGAATTTGCCATTCTCCTTCTCAGCCTCCTGAGAGGATAGGATCACAGGTATGTTCCACCACAGCAGGCAGTTGTTTGATTTTTTCCGTTTTTTGGAAAAAGGAATGGTGAATTGGGGAAGATTTCACCAACACAAAATGAACAGTATGTCCAGAGGCATGGGGTAGGGGAGTATTGTCTTGTATTCAGAAATACATCCAGTAGTAGATAGAGAAGTGCTCAGAAATAAGACTAGAGACCAGCAAGCCAGCAGGTAGGAGGAAATTATGTATGGCATGCCAAGTAATTTATGTTTATTTGAAAAAGTTTGTTAGATTGAAAGACCTTAACAGATGAGTGACATCATTTGGCAGCAATATAGAGTATGGATTAGAAGGATATGAAGTAGATATTAGAGAATAATTTTATAACTCAAAAAGTGATTATGATATGGCCAAGGATTGGAAAGGAATACACAGCAAACAGACTTGATGAGTAAGGGTAGAGGGGGAAAGAGATAAGATAAATAAATATAAATTACATAAGAAGAAAAAAAAGGTTATCAATTGAGATACCCAGGGCCTAGAGTTTAAGGGAAAGATTTGAAATTTTAACAGACTTAGGATTTATTAGTGAATAAGGTAAAGACCTGCATTTGAATGGGATAAAAAATTAAGACAGGTCTATTAAAAATTTTTGGCAAGGCCATCAGAAAAAACAAGGTTGGAATTAGTTGCAAAAAGGGAGAAAAAGAGCAGTATTACATGCTACAAAGTAGTTATATAAAGGTTGGAGGCTGAATGAATAATACTATCTGTACTTTAAAATTATAAAATGATACTAAATAATGAACAAGTTGATATAAATATTAGATTACCATTTTGGATCTGAGTGAGGTAAAGAAATTTGATTCTAAAGGACTGTCAAAGATAGGAGCTAGACTTTAGGACTGTACACATAAATTTTTTTTTTCTTTAAGGAAGGAGAATCTTGAAAATGTTTATAAACCAAAGAGATGAAACCTGCTACAGAGAGGCTAAAGATACAGGAAATCAATCTACATATAGGATAACTGAGTAATTGCAGTCTCTGAAGATGCTATCATGAATAGAACCATCTGAAGTGGGGGAAGGTGGAGGTTTCTTAAGAAGAATGAAACTTTTTCTCAGAAGTGAAAAGGCCCTCAGGATTTAACTGACTCGACTTCTGAGGTCCAGAAAGACATCAAATATACATCTCCCAAATTATTTTTTGAAACAGAGGCTCACTTTTGTAGTTCAGGCTGGCCCTGAAATCACTATATAGCCCAGGCTAGCCTCAAACCCAGAGCAATCCTCCTGCCTCTGTCTCCCAAGTGCTGGGATTACAGGTGTGAGCCACCACACCCAGCATTGTGGTATGTGGTTATCAGGGATCTACCTGGGATCCCTGAGTAGCTTTTTCTGTATTTATTAATGTGCAAAATTTAAATGTTCCTACATTTAATTATTTTATCAACTGCAGAATTTACAGAAAGACAAAACTAAAAGTAACTTAAGCTGTGATTTGAATGTAATTTTATGCTTTATTTCTGATACTGGTAAAGTAATTTGAAAACCAGATTTTTTGGGAGAAGTTGAATTTCAAAAATGGTAGGAGAAAGCTACTACTTATTAAGTTTTGCCTAGTAAAATCATTTCAGAAAAATAAAACTTAGCACCTAGTGTCACTGTTTTACAAAAGATTTCATTTTCCACCAAAAGATATTTTAACTTAGACGAGTAAAAACAACAATTTCAGAATAGAAGGCATCACTTTAAATAAAAATGCCCTAAATTCATTTAACGCATCTAATTTGTTCATAGCTATTTTAATGTCACTAAATACGGTGATAAAACCTTGATAGACTAGCACCTGTACTGAAATCACCATTGCCAAAAAAGTCATGAGAAGGCAACTTTATCCACACACACAAAAATAATATAGTGACTTATTTCTGTTCTAAATCAAAATCTAGCTAAAGCTGAACATTTTATTATTTAAAAAACTATTGTATTTGGCAAGGATGTAGCTCATGAACACGACACCTGCCTGGCCAGTGTGAGGCCTTGAGTTGGCTTTCTGGTACTAAAAAAGAAAAACATTGTATTTTTCTCATGTAAACTTTTTCTTGTTTTGTTTTACTCCAAACTGATTTGTAAGAATTGCTGAGAAATTAGTAAAGTGTCGAGTAAACTGAAGTTAACTCTGATATGCAACAATAGTGTTCAACACCCATCTGCACATAGTTTTTTTTATCCATACCATAGTGAAGGAGTGAGCTAGGTTGAAGTCTGAAGTTCTGCTTCTAAAGATGGTGCTAGATGATGATGGCACTGTAGACTAATACAAGTAAAAGAGGATGGTCAAAGATTGGGGACTTTGAGCCAATACTTACTTCCTCCAGGTCCTGAAGAAGGTGAAAATGATTAGCATACCACAGGCTTATTTTCCTTGATGTTGGTGAGGAAAGTCAAAAAGAAAGGAAGACTTATATTTTTATCAGCTCAATATCCCCAAATGTTTGAACCTAGGATAGGTTCCACAGTGAGGTTTTCAGCAGCTACAGTTGACTACCCAAGAAAAAATGGATATAAAGGCAAAGCTGCTGTTTTTATGATGTTTAGGATATTGATTAAAAATACTTCATCACTTGGGAACATATGCTATACCTCAGGTTACAGGAACAAATTACTCATTTTTTAAAATGCTCACTTAAAAATGAATGGTTGTAATATAAAATTTATTAGAATACTTTTGAAGAAGCTTATTACATCATCTCAAAGGAAACTAAAATATACTATGATGTTTAGTTTTTGACAATACCATACTTACATTGTCTCTTCAGAATAATTCATGACAAGGCTTATGATGTGACTCATTGTTAGAGACTTGTCTATCTAGCATGTACCAAGCCCTGAGTTCCATCCTCACTACTGCAAACAGACAATGATCATTTATGACAAACTAACCTCCTAAAAATTGTTCCAAATTAATCAGGAAGCATGTCATTTCCTTTTTGCTCCCTACCATTCAAATGATCCTTTAAAAACAAAAAGTCTCACACTGTGTTTACTTGATATGTAAAAAGTATAGTGTTACTATTTTAAATCAGAGATTTGAATTTATATGTTGCAGTTAATGGGCGTTAGCCAGGTATAAATTTATATATGTATTTTTTTTTTAAGTTTTTTGAGACAAGAGTCTCGCTTTGTAGTTCAGGCTGGCCCCAAGCTTGCTGTGTAGCCCAGGCTAGCCTCAAACTCAGCAGTCCTTCTGCCTCTGCCTCTTGAGTACCAGGATTACAGGTGTGAGCCACCATACCTGGAAAATTTAGATTTTTAAAAAGGACTATAATGAACTTTGGCCCGGTTACCTTTTATTTTAAGATGATCTTGGAAGAAGTTCAATAACTTCTTCCCAATCTGTTAACTATGTATGTTGTCCTTATTTTCTTAATGCATTTACATTATTGTTCTTTGAAATGATTATTCCAGCTCTTAGTATGCAATACTGCAGACAGTGAATATCAAAAACAGTGTTGGCTTGCTTGAGCCAGGAATGTATTCAGCACAACTGACAAGTGTTTGCCACGCATCTTCTAACTTTTACTGCAGATGAGTATGATTAAGGGAAAAAAGCTGGCAGATAGTCAAAGGAAAAGGAAGTGGTAGAGATGGCAGTTTATATAGTCAAACTGGGAAGACAGACTTAAAGGCCAGATTAGTAAGGAATGTCAGTGAAGAGAAAGTTAAAGAATATTATCCTGCTGTTGAAAATCTATAAATGTCATCATCTTCCTTTATCCCTATTAAATGAGTATTATATGTATGGGAAAAGAATTGATGGACAGAGGGAATATTATTAGGAAATCATTTTTTTCATTTCAGAATTACTTCTTTACTCATGGCAGAAAGTTAGAAAAAGTTTAATAACATGGTAGTGATTGAGGACTTCTGAGGTAGCTAATATTAATTAATTTTACTGATTAGTAAGATTTGCTACTGGGGCTGGAGATTAACTCAGTGGTTCTGGTGCCTGCCGTGCAAGTACAAGTGCCTGGGTTCACCCCCGGTAACCACAAACAACAATATCAGGTATGGTGACTCATGCCCATTAGCAATCTACCACATACCCACCACGGTGCTGGGTGTGGTAGCTACACCTGTAACCCCAGCACTTGGGAGGCAGAGGCAGGAGGATTGCTGAGTTCAAGGCTGAGTTCAGGACGAGTCTGAACTACAAAGCAAGACCTTGTCTCAAAAAAAAAAAAAAAAGATTTGCTATTTCAAGAAGGGAGTTCTGTATTTTTTCTTGCTTTGATCTTTAGTTAAGAAAGTAACAGCAATATAAGGATTTTCTTACTATTCCTTAGCTCCTCCTGAGGGCCTACAGTTGAACATTTTAAGAGTTATTGAGGATTTAGCTTAGTGATTCCGGTGCCTACCTTGTAAGTGCAAGGGCTGTGGATCAATCCCTGGTAACTACATACAACAAAGCCAGGCGTGGTGAGTGGCTCATGCCTGTAATCCCAGCACTTGGGAAGCAGAGACAGGGGGTACTGCCCAGTTTGAGGCTGAGTTCAGAACCAGCCTGAACTACAAAGTGAAACTCTGTCTCAAAAAAAAAAAAGTTATTCTAAGAAGTATTCCATTAATCCACCATAAGGGTGGTAGAAAAGATAAATGACATTTCCTCATTTAAGTTAGTCTCTTTGGCTCAGAAAAATGACCCCTTTCAACCAGTATGAAAATGCATACACAGGCATGATCAGGTTTCTGTTTATCCTGTTTTTCTTTTGAATTTTGTTTTCCTTTAAAAAGGTAAAGGAAAAGTATAGTCCTGTGTTCTGAGGGTTGTGTACTTATATGTGTTTTGGGAGAAGAGAGATGTGCATATCCTCTGTTTATGACATTGTAATGATAATCTTACTACTGTTTATACAAATATTCTACTGGGAAATCTGACAGGCTTACTGTAAATCTGTCAGCTCCTTTTTAAGGCTGACATTCTTTCCTTTCCCCAGTATCTTAAGTCCATCTTGTGATAAGGATTTTGATATTTTTTGAAAGTATGAAATCTTGACCAAGTTCTTTGAGATCCTCCACTAGGGAGATGACAGAGTTATGGGTATACCTTAATGACTTATGTGAAGATATAGCTTCAGGCCAGGAGTAGTCACCTACCAGAATTACTGTATTATCTGGTTGATGTGAAGTGTCAAAAGGAAAAAGAAATTGAAGTCAAAAGTACAAAGTAGAAAGTCCTAACCAGATCTGGGAATGCTGATCATACAGAGGTGATGTTTGGGACATAATCCTCGTTTAGACAATTAAAATATGACTGGGTTAAGATTTAGTTTGCAGCACCAGAGATAGCCATCTTAACCACAGATCAGATAATTAGAAAGTAGAAGGATTCTTTTAGTTTTGGAAGTATATCTGTAGAAAACTGCGGCATTTACAGATTAGGTAAATACTAAAGTTTGAGAGACATAAAATAATGTAACATGTCTTGGTCCTAAAAAATTTACAGTTTTAATAGTTTTGTTGGTATCTAAGATAATTTTTAGGTTTAACTCAAAGCTACTGTCAAATCGGCTGATTTTGCAGAGACTATATTAATTAGCTCCAAGCCATCCAGGTAAGGCCTTGTCCAAAGGCAGGTCTAAGAGCATTATACAGTGTTACTAATCCTGGTGTGATTTAGGGTATTATTTAGAAACAGTTAATGAAGCATTAGGACATTGACAAGGTGACTGCAGTGGCTGAGATTTGAAGCTTAATGTCTTCAGATTGCCCAGACTTTACAGAAAAAGATAATATAACACGTTGGTAACTCACAAGATCTGTGTTGGATTATACCCTTCCCAACTACTAAATTCAATTGGATTAATGCTAGACTACTAGAGGCTGATATAAGAAGACAAAATTACTAGCAGTGAGAACAGTTCTCAAACTGTCCCTTGATTAAGATTGGCACAGCTGAAAGTCTCTGCGCAGGCATTTTACAAAAGGCAGGAAAATGAGAGTAAGATACAAAGATAACTCAGCCCTGAGAGAGAGCACTGTGTTATCTACCCATTTGCCTAGGATATAGACCTTGGGCATGTGAATACTGGTCTAGTCAGTTTTTACGAAGTAGTATCTTGGCTTCCAGATCTAAGAATACCTCCTTGATGGTAGCCTTTGAAACCCAAAATATACCATTGCCGTTGTGGGGAGATAAAGACTAAACCTTCCAGGCAGTATGTAATCATGGAATTGATGGTGTCTTATTCAGACAGCCCCAGCACTCTCTAAAAGATAGTAAGGGGCACAATATAAATATGTGTTGATCCTCAAAGCCACTCTCAGACTTCTCAGAGATTTCCTCTGTAACATTCATGTACTATCTACCCACTACTGCTACTCATTAGTGATTTTTTGGGGGGACAGTGATGAGTTTTTATTTCACCCTTAATATGTCTTGCTTTAGCATAAGTTCCATAAAACTCCTTAAGCGCTCCTGAAACTTCTGTGTCCATGTTTTAAGAGATGCTATTGTCGAGGAGTTGAAAAGTCTAAAAGGAAACAAGGAATGGGTCCAGAGATGGATGGATGATCTGTTCTGAGTGTTCTGTCACACTAAATTACAAACGGAATTGTGATCTTGTTTCCCTTCTGGGCCTTCATACACATTCCTATGCTTTGGTAAGATAACTTTTGATAGTGCATGCATACTGAGGTTGTCTCTGCTACTAAGCTGTGGCCCCAGTTTAAACTGTTTTAGAAGTTGAAATATTTGACTTTTTAAGAAACTGGAATGTATATTTTGAATTCTTAATTGCTTGTAGTTTCATTTCAGTATATAAAATTTTTTAAAGTATTTAATACAGATTTTTTTTTTTTTTTGGAGACAGGGTCTCACTTGTAGTTCAGGCTGGCCCTGAGCTCAGCCTCAAACTCACATCACAGCAATCCTCCTGCCTCTGCCCCCGGGTGCTGGGATTACAGGTGTGAGTCACCATGCCCGGCACTGTGGTATGTGGTACTGATTGCTGCTGGGTGTGAGTCTCCATGCCCAGTATTGTATGTGGTTTCTGGGGATTGAACCTGGGTCCTTGTGCTTGCAAGACAGGCATCGGAACCACTGAGCTAAATCCCCGGCCCAGATTTTAAAGCTTACTTTGAAGTAGGTTTTTAGTTGTATGCATATACAAATTCGATACACTGTTTTGTCTCCAACTTATAGAAAGTAATAAATGTCAGTTTATTTTATTATAGAATAACTAAAGTTACTTTTGTGCTTTTCAGGACTTATTCTCTCTCTCTTTCCAAAAGGAAGTGAAAGCAGGGACTGAAATAGATAGTTTTTCACTCATGTTCATAGCAGTGTTGTTTGAAATAGTAAAAAACATGCTAATCAATGAATGGATAAACAATGTAATATATAATAATAAATATAATATATAATAATATATATATATTATACACACACATATAAAATATCAATATTATTTATACTTTAAAAGTGTAATGGAGGGCCGGGAATTTAGCTCAGAGGTTCTGATGCCTGTCTTGCAAGTGCAAGGGCCTGAGTTCTGTCCCCGATAACCACATACAACAATACCAGGTGTGGTGACTCACACCCACCAGCAGTCAATACCATGTACCACAGTGCACAGTGTGGTGGCTCTTACTACTCTTTATATACATATTCTACCAGGAAACCTGACAGGTTTATTCTAAATCTATTCAGCTTGTTTTCAAGACTGAAATTCTTTCCTTTCCCCATTATCCGTAAGTCCGTCTATGATAAGGATTTTGGTAGTTTTTGAAAGTGTGAAATCTTGACCAAATCTTGACATGTTACAGGATAAATGGACCTTGAAGAAATAGGAGAAACTAGGAACAAAATAACAGTATATTGAATGATTCCATTTACATGAGGTAGTGAAATTTTTAGAGATACAGTAGTCAAAATCATATGCAGAAGCCAGATGTGATGGCACATGCTTATAATCCCGTCTGCTGGGAGGACTGAGGCAGGATGATCCAGGCTAGCTTGGGCAATTTAGTGAGATCTTGTCTCTAAACTGAAAAAAGAAAAAAAAATATGAAAAAGTGTTGGAGATGTAGCTGTACAACCCCAGGCCTAATCCACGGTACCATTCTACCCCACCCCTCGAAAAAATTGTAGAGAAAGAATGGTTGTTGCCAAGTGCTGGAGAAAAGAGAAAATGGAGTTATTGATTATTGGGTGTGACATTTCAGTTCTGTGGAAAATTGGCAACAAACACGGTATAATGATGTGAATGTACATAATGCTAGAGAACTATACACTTAAAATCATAAATTTTCACTTTATGTATATTTTATCATACTTTGAAAAACAAAACATTGTTTCTCTTCCTCCAAAATTACAAATTTATGAACTATAACTTAAATATAAATTAATGTGCTTTTTAAAGGTGCTTTGTTTTTAGTGTTGTCAGAGTTTTGGAAACTTGAAGTTTTACAAATCACAAATTTTAAAAATCTTTTGCGTGCTTTGGAAGATTAAATGAATTTGAATCTGATCAGAAGAGTCTTAATCACAGTATTTTAGAAGTAGAAAAGACCCTTTATTATTTAGTTCAGACTTCTCACTTTATTGAAAAAAATGAGACATAGATTAGCTTCCCTAAAACAGTCAGCTGTTCAGAATTAAACAAACTGAAAGCCATACCTCTTAATTCTTAGCTTTGTGAGGTTTGGGCTATACTCTGCTGTGATGCTCTGTAAAAGACTTGATTATCACTGGAAAAATTAACTAATTGCATTACTGGAAGAGTTAAGACTTTCATTGAAGAAGCAATCAAAGCCCAAATAACATACACCTGAAAAACACAGGTTATTGTCACACAGTAATTTTTCTAATAATTGAGAGGGTACTGCATCCAGAAAGCAAGAACAAACTGAGTTATCAGTAGTATGATCCTCTTTTTAAGAAAGATTATGTTCAACATTTGCCATCAGTAGTCCTTAAGCTTCCTGACTACATTAATTATATTGTTCCATAGATAGACATTATGTAGCATGAAGTGTGAAAAATTTCCCAGAAACATCTTTTGCTCTTACATATAGGAAGAAAATAAGTGTATTTGTAGAATGTTTCTAGACTAATGTAGTAGGACTGCTGTTGTAAATTTTGGGGGATATACATGGTGGAAGTCTTCACAGTTAAAGTTCCAAAAGCTTGAGATTTGGGTGGCAACCCATGTTCATATTTTAGCCTACACTCATCAATATGTAGAGGTGTATCTTTGAAAACTCTGGAGTAGTTGTATTTTCCAGTCACCAAAACCTTTTTGAGAATCTGGTATTAACATATGCAAAAACAGCCAACCTGTCTTACTGCTTAATCAGGAAGACTTGATGCACCTGTTAGGGCATTAACTCCGGTGGAGCATCAGCATTGTAAGTGTTTAGAGTGCTCCTAAGGTATGTTCAGAAATTAGTTGCCTAATAGTCACACAAGGTGTTTTATAGCTTCCTGTGGTTTGATCACAACTTCAGCATGCAGGGAACCTATAGAGAACATGAATGCTTTTGTTACGCCAAAACCATACATTAAAACGTAGCCTAATTGGTTTGCAGTGCTTATTTTTAATAAAATTAAAATTGGGTTAGTAGTAAGTCTGTGTTGGAACATCTTTATCTCAAGATAAAGTCTTCTAAAACAGTATTGTGTATGTAATCTCATTTACTTCTATGTGCTTTATCACTCTATAAGAAGAGCTATCAAAATTGTTTACTTCTATAGTCTTTTGATGGAGAAGCCAGGATGGAACAGGCTCCAGCGTTTGAAGCAAGTATGAATGTGGTAGAGCACAGAAGTTCTGATTCTGAATTTTCCAGGCTTCTAAGTCTCCAAGGCTCTAATTCTGCATTGCTTCTTAGGGCTTTTGAAGCACTTGTTCTATGCTATGCCACTGGCCACACATGAACAGTGGTACTAAATAATTATTTAATTTTAATTAATTTAAGTGTAAATAATGACATGTAGTTAGTAACATCATATGTGTAGTACATTATCTAGTAGTTTTAAACACTTGAGGAAAAACAAAAGTATAGAGATCGCTACATTGAAATGTGCCTTTTTTGATCCAATTTCATTATGCGAGCTGTTATATATGCTCTTCAATCTTAATTTCTATCTTTTTCTGCAATATCGTTATAGATACAACTTTTTCACTTCTAGTACTTAGGGACTAATTTTTCTACTTAGAAAAATCAATACATGACTTGCACTAAGACTGAATTATTTTGATGTCAATGGTAAAGGCTTATTATCTTCTTTTTTTTTTTTTTAATTCTTGTTTTCGTTTAACTCCAGCTCTTCTCAGCAGTGAGAAAAGAATCTTATTTTGACATTGTGCAGTACTTTTTTTTTTTTTTTTTTTTTTGAGACATGGTCTCACTTTGTAGTTCAGGCTGGCCCTAAATTCACTCTGTAGCTCAGGCTACTCTCAAACTCACAGCAGTCCTCCTGCCTCTGCCTCTCAAATGTTAGGATTACAAGCATGAGTCACCTTTCCTGGCATTGTGATATGTGGTACTCTGGATTCAACTCGGGACTTTGTGCTTTGAAGGCAGACACCAGAACTACAAGATAAATCCCTGGCCCAAGTGTGTTTTCCAATTTGACAAGATCCTTCACTTTTATGAACTCATTTACCAAAGCCTTTGTCCAGTTTCCCAGTGAACACCCCAGGTAATTCACTAGCTGTTCTACTCGCCATCTACAATCTTACTAATATTCAAAATTATGATTTTCTTTCACCTAAAGATAAACCAGACTTAATTCCTTTTTAAAGAAAATATTAGTTTTGCTGAAATTTTTTCTTTCAGTTTGAAATATAAAACTAATACTTCAAAAACTTTTCCCTGAACTTTTTTTTATACCCACATAGCACAGTCAGTGCAGTCTGTGTCTTCAAATAGAGTTGAAAAATTTCACATCCTATGACCACATAGGCAGTGGAGTGGTTCTGTTGCTGATTCCTATTGGCTTTTTTTTTTTTTTTTTTTGAGATAGGATCTCACTTTGTAGTTCAGGCTGGCCCTGAACACAGCCTCAAATTCATATCACAGCAATCCTCCTGTCTCTGCCTCCCGAATGCTGGGATTACAGGCGTGAGCCACCACGCCCAGCACTGTGGTATATGATAGTGAGTCTCCACGCCCAGTATGTTGTGTGGTTACCGGGAATCAAACCGGGGCCCTTGCGCTTGCAAGACAGGTGCCGGAACCACTGAGCTAAATCCCTGGCCTTCCTATTGGAGCTTTTTAAAAAAGAAGAAAGTACAACCTGTCTCATAGAGGTAAGTATGAGTTTTATCTCATTTTTTCCTTTTTTTGTATTGAAAATCCAGCCTGGACTTGCTAGGCTACAGCACCACTGAGCTACATTCCCAATATGAGCTTTACAAGCTCTGTTTCTGCATGAGATAATGTATACCATAATAAAAATTTAGAGATCACTGAAAGTATTCCCTGTGCTCCATCATTATTGAAAATGAGCATTTTGCCAAATTTCTCTCAAGATGACTATTTAATTGGTCTCCCCACCCCGTTTGAACCCAGAATCTTCACAGTGAGTAACACTCTCTCCCTTTTAAAAATTTTTTTATTTTGAGATAGGGTCACAGTAGCACACACAGTTCTACAGTTTAATAAATACTTTAATAAATAAATATTACCACAAATTATATACTTGGTTTTGATGAGATAGTGCTTAATGATGCTTCAAGAACATGATGTTCTTGAAGGATACTAAAGTGAGTATACTCTT
>PVIR01009050.1:37872-54664 GCA_004026965.1 Petromus typicus | reverse complement strand
GTCAAAGCCCTCACGAGTATCAATACCACTTTAAGTTCCCAAAAGAATCCTCTGTTGTCAAAAAATGCTAAAGTATGAAAATAATACAGTACGTAAAGCACCCTCACCCTGCAGAGTCACGTGTTCATTGGTCTGCTACAGAGGCTGAAGCTGTGCACAGTGGCGCACACCTGCAACCCCAGCACAGGCAGGATCATCGTGGGTTTCAGGCCAGCTGGATGGCACAGTGAGTTCAAGGCCAGCCTGAACTCATATCAAAACCCTGTTTTAAAACACACACACACACACACACACACACACACACACACACGGTTGGGAAGAGTACTGCTGAAAACTCACAATCAGCTGTTCAATTTGCCTGTGTAGGGAGGCCCTTGTTCCTGTGAAGCCCTACTCACTCCACCAGAGTGTGGGAAAAATCCAAAATCCAGTGTTAAGGCAGAGGCAACGAAGCCACAGAATTCCTGCAATGGCCCCCACCCCGCAGCGTGCACCTCCAAGGCACTCATCTCAGCTTTTGGTACAGCCACATATAATTCGTGTTTTTTCCTCTTTCTCTCTTGTGCCCCGGAACACTGTACAAGGTCACATTGTTGTCTTATTTACCTTCAAAATACTTTCCAACTGTCTGGAATGTATTAGTTATCAGTAAATATTTCTGGAACAAAGAAATACTTTAGAACTTGTTTGTTTTGAGGGGAGTGAATAATTAACCAACCAGTCTGATCTTCCAGGGCGAAAGGCTTCCCAGGACTTGGGCTCTGCAGTGCCGAAGCCGGGAAATCTCCAGCGCTCAGCGCACACGGTGCATGCTAAGCGGTGGGGATGTTCGTAGTTATTGATTCTTGGCTTTAGTTATGCTGTGCGCTCTGTCTGTGTCTGCTTATAACACAAAGTGCTGGCCATTATTTTGTGTAATCTTCACAACACTTGTGAGACACCGGGATGACTTTGCCGATGTTTGACTGTGAGGACACAAGATGGGGTCTCTGTGTGGCCCAGGGTCCACGACCTCACTCTGGGGTCTGGCTGGAAAGCCTGGGGCCTCAGCCAATTCTCTCTGCCTCCCGCACAAACTCTGCAGCTAGAGTAGAGTGTGAAGCCATGAAATTCATCTTTGAAAAGAAGACTCATTTGTTTGAGTAGAAAATAATGGGATCAAGAATAATCTGCTTCCTGCTGGGGGAGATAGAAGAAGTTCAGAAAGCTTTAATCTCAACGTTAATCCAAGAAGTGCGTGAATTAGCATGTGAGCTTTTCATATGCTGCATCCAGGGCAAGCAAGCTGAGAACTATGTTTAGCTCCAAGTTACGAAACACGATCACACGGGCGGCTGGCCTACATTTTCAGCCTTAGAGACCGTAAAGAGTTGTGCAATCTAAGTGAGAATGTCGTTCCAACTGTGTTTGGGAAAAGCAGCCAGAATCCTACAGACTGCCCCGCAGAGCAGGCGCTGCGGCTGACACTGTGGAGGCGGGATGGAAAGTCAGGGTCCAGTCTCACTGCTGTCGCTCTAGCTACACACATGAGACAGCTGCACAAGCTGTTTTAGCAGTTTGCGTGTGCATTTTTTCTCAGTTTCTTCACATGAAGGCTGGGAGATGGAGGAGAAGTCAGAGAAGGGCAGGGTGCTCCTGGAGAAACTTCTTCCTACCACTGAGCACCTGTGTATGGAGGCCTCACTTCCACCATGAGTACAACAGGAAACTCAAATGACAGTTGACTGCTCAGTAGAGTCTGTGACACGTCTCCAACTGTTCAATCTCTATTAAGTGACTTCCTATCTCTGGGCCTTGGTTTTGCCAACTATAAAACTAGGACAATAATTTAAAGGTTAGCTGAGTAACTGTGCCAAAATATCAAGGCCACCAAGCCTACCAGAGCTCACAGCACAAGGACCCCTGGGAGCGTATTTAGGTAGGTTGTAGTCTCTGGCAAGTTTCCCATCCGCAGGAACTGAGATTTCTGTGCACTCTGATCTCAGGGCCACTCACCGTTTTATTCCTGCCCCCAAAACTTGGAGATGTAAGACTTTTCTCTCTGAGGACTATAAGCAATGCAAAGTTCAGTCCTGCATGAGATGAACGATACTAAGTGGATGCGCTGCCGGAATGGAGCTCAGCTGTGAGACCCAGGCCCCACCTGACGGCCGCTACAGGAGACGCTCTGCAAGACGCTGGGGGCTGAGGAAGGGGATCATGAAGAGCAGCTCAGGCGGGATTTAAAGAGGAGAGGTCTCTGCCATTAACCTACAAGCCACGCGAGACTCTTGGAGAGGGCTTGATCTCCAGCACTAGGGACGCCCGCCTCGTATGCAAAAAGTAGGGCCTCCGCAGGAAGGTAACAAGAAAGAAGAAACCAAATGCGCATTCACAAGCACAAAGCAGTTTGTGGCCACTGGCCAGAGCAGCGGTGGTGGGTGAGGCAGGATGCGGAGCTGGAATAGTGCAAAGGCGCCCAGCTGCTTCGGGATGCAGACAGGAAGGCGTCGCTTACCACTTACCCTCCTCAAGAACAAGTGATGGCGGCACCTCACCTTAACAGCCCTCAAGTCTCTCTTCTCCGTATGCACCAATAAGTCCAGATCGTTATTGCCACTCTTCGCAAGACAAGCAAGATTACAAAATGGATGTCTTGGTAATCACTTAATTTTCTGCTAAGTTAAATTTTGTGGTAATGCTTCCTCTGTGTTACTCACTTTCCTGCTGATTTGCTACTTATGTTCATAGACTTCTCTTGAATTATTGAAAGTTTTCCCTTATTCTAACATTTTACATTTCTGCATTTTTTTTTTTTGAGACAGGGTCTCGCTTTGTGGTTCAGGCTGGCCCTGAGCTCCACCTCAGACTCACATCACAGCAATCCTCCTGCCTCTGCCTCCCGAGTGCTGGAATCACAGGCATGAGCCACCATACCTGGCACTGTGGTATGTGGTACTGGTTGCTGCTGGGGTGAGTCTCCACGCCCAGTATTGTTATACGGTTACCAGGGATCGAACCTGGGCCCCTGCACTTGCAAAACAGGCACCAGAACCATTGAGCTGTATCCCTGGCCCTCATTTCTGCTATTTTTTTCAGTGTCATGAGGTGAGTATCCCGTCTCTAACTACTCTCTGGTCTTTGGAAGTGTAGCTTTCACATAACGGAGACATCAGTCATGTTCTGTGACTGACGTCATTTCAGATGAACTGGAAGAAGAGCTAATTGGAAGGATTTTAAGAGGGTCACAGAATCAAAAGGAAATAGTGAAAGTCAAAGCCGGGCACATTTCATGGTACCGAGGAACCAAAGTCAAAAGAAGGAAGCTCTCGGTGTAGTTTAAAAATAAATATATGTACATACGAATATTAAGGATAACAAGAAATACATAAAGTAGGTAGGTTCGATTTCGCAATACATTCAGCGAACACCAACACACTCGTTACCCAAATAATAAACGGGAAAAGCCTCCCTCTATCGCTTCGCAGTCTCTGTATTCACTTGTGATTTGTCTTATTTTCACACAGCAGAAAAATGGGTGAAAACTTAAGAAGCAAACAAAAATTTGCTGAACTTCCTCCATGATCAAAGAAATGCAAATTAAGATAATAAAAGACACTATCTTTTCATTAAATTGGCAAAATTTTAAAATCTTGTAAGTGTTCCTAGAACTCTCATATATCTGCTGAAGTATAAAATTGGTAACTAGCTTTGGAAAACAGCGTGAATTATTTAGTAAACTCTGAGAGGTGCCAACCCTCTGCTCAGCAGCTGCTCTTCCAGGTTTGCCAGCCTCAGGGCACAGAATGTACACGTATGTGCCCACTGTACACGATGACAATGTGCACAGCTGCATCGTCCACTGCGGTCCCAAATCTGCTGGAATAAACCACCAAACAAGTATTTAAAAACTAGAGTGAATTATTAAATTTTATATTTTTCTATTGGGTTGTCTGTCTTTTTCTCATGGGTTTGTAGAAACTTTCCCTCTACTAAATTTTTAAATATTTTCTAGTTAAACATTCTCCCTCTCTCTCTTTCTCCCCCCACACTCCCTTCAATGACAGACTAGCAATTGAGAAACATTATGAACAGATGCCAGGACTCTTGGGCTTGACCACAGCTGAATGGTGAGAAGCTACAGGGCTTCCTCCTTAAAGGTGTGGTTTCTCTGTAGCACTGATTGTTCTCAGGCTCTTTACCTCCTTGGATGGCAGCAAGTCCCAGTTGCACTGAGGAGAAGTCCATCTCCTCTAATCTGAGCAGTCCTCTTTCTTTCAAATTCCTGCTGACAGGCTGTGCGCGATCCTGCCTCGAGCCGGGCTCAGGGCGTTGGTCAGGAACCCTCCTCGTCTGACTTGTGACTTCATTGCCAGCAGCACTACTGTAGGCAGAAAGAGGGAAGAAATTTTGAACCCGGGTCCCATTAGCCCCGTGACTCCATTTCACCTTTGGAGCAGCCTGATGGGGGGTTCACTGCCTTCCACGAGGAGGAAACTGGCTCCGGGGGAGAGGCCGAGCCCCTGATCTTGGAGTTCCTTGGTCTCTTGACCTCCTCCCGCCACGCCCTCCTGGGAGCCTTCTCTGCTCACAGCCTTCTCGTCCCTAACTGGTTGCAGCTATGACCTTCTGCACGACTCATTTGACAGTGGACACAAATGCCTGGAACTCTCATCTCTCTGCCAGCATGTGCCCCGTTGCACTGAGGCTTCCTAAGCGGGAGCGAAGTTCTCTGGCCCCTGACTGCTTCGCAGACCTCACTGCGCCTCCCTGCAGCTTGAGCCCGGGAGCAGGGCTGGGGCGATGCCATCTCCTCTGTGGGTTGCAGCACTGAAATGCCAACTCTGACTCCAACTATCAAAACTGAAAGAAAATACACCCTGACCGGTTCACGTCCTGCGGGCTCCTGCAGAAACTCCTGCTGATGAAGTGCCTGGGCATCACCAGCCCTGAGCTCAGTCCGTCAGGAATGTGCACGCCCAAGGGCTTACCGTGTTCGAGTGGGAACTAGCTCTTGGTGTCATGAGTTTATTGCAGTTTCTTCCTGTTACATGACTCATCATGAAAGATGAGGTAATTCATACATCAAATAAGACCTCCCTTGAAAATTTACTAGAATATACAACCGCTTTCCTTTTCTCACTGCATTGAAGCAAGAAGGGAAATGACTCAGGAAAAAATCTTTTCTTTTTAACAGTAGTCTGTAAGTTAATTTTTCAAAGCTTTGGTTTCCCCAACCACAGAACTAAAGGCCATAAGTCTATCTTACGGTGAAAAAAATGAGAATAAAAATGTCAAAACATCTTTTGACACATCAAGGCCTGTATAGAAGATAAAGTATAAAAAGGATTCTGACAAGATTTGGTTCTCCTTGAGAGTAAGAAGTTCAAGAGCGGGGCTGGGATTTTAGTTACAAAATGAAAGGACTTATTCAAGTTCTGTGTGTTGTTTTCTTTTCAACTGACACATAATGATTGTACCATTTAGCTTGGAAGACCTAAGAGTCCAGGACAGCTGTCAAGGGATTCTCATATTTTAATTTTCAATTCCATATCTGTAAAGCTAAACAAGTTATCTGATACACAGGGAAGGCTCATATTTAAAATACTTCAATCATAATCCTCTTTCAAATGAATAATCTAGCCAGAAAGAAATAATGGCCCTGGGTCGGGGATTTAGCTCAGTGGTTCTGGTGTCTGCGTGGCAACTGCAAGGTCCCAAGTTCGATCCCCAGTAACCACATACCACAGTGCCAGGCATGGTGGCTCGTATCTGTAATCCCAGCACTTGAGAGGCAGAGGCAGGATGACTGCTATGAGTTCGAGGCTGAGCTCAGGGCCAGCCTGAACAACAAAGTGAGACTCTGTTTCAAAAAAAAAAAAAAAGAAAGAAAGAAAGAAAAGAAAAGAAAAATACATACTTCTCCAAGTGAATGCAGTGTGTGCGCGTGAACTCGGGAGCCCACCTGCCTGTCACGTGCTGCAGCAGTTAGGAGATGCACAGGTGCACTTGTGTTTTCCGCAGGGGTCTGATGACTGAGTGACGTGCAAAGTTCTCTTAAGGCCAGTGCTTTAGAAAAGGTTGAGAAGACAAGGAAGAAAAAGAGCAGAGAGAAGAGGCGCAGCAGCCGTGTGGCGCAGGAGAGCGCTGAGCGGAGCCCGGCGGGCCCTCGGTGCCCGGTGCCACTTCCTGGGCTCCGCTCCGCGTCGGGCACTTTCTAAAAGCTGCTGAGATCTCTGTGCCCTGGCCTTTGCCCTTGGGGGCTGCTCTTCGCCGAGGGTCGCTGCAGGGTGTGGCAGGAGGACAGGTGAGGCGGAGCGCCTCTCAGGCCGGGGATTCAGAAGCTGCTGACCTTTGCAGCTGGTGGCGCCATCTGCAGGGAAAGCCGACCCGCACGCCAACCTCTGCCCCAAGCTCCCCCCTCTTTTCCCTTCCCCAGAAGACCCGTGATTTGCTCCCTCACACAGAGGCTGCACTGTTCACAGGGATATTTGGTAACCTCAAAACTAAACTGATATTCTAAGCTGCCTAATTTAGACAACTAAGATTTCTGAGTTTTACATTTAAAGTACAAACTGAGTTGTTTGCTTTGGGATGTGTGTGTGTGTGTGTGTGTATATATGTATGCTTTTAAAATCATGAACTGTAGTGGTTCCTTAGGTTAACCGTAGCTGTAAATACGATCAAGAATCAAAATGAAGAGCCACACCTTTCCCACACAAACACCATTAGGCAGGACACGAGACTTGGAGTTGGCCAGCAAGATGCATCCCTGTCCCTCTCCTACCTTAAGAAGTAATTTTCTGGCAGATATATTTTTTATTCTAGTAGCATCCAATTATAGAACACCGGATTGCAATAGGGACTCAGAAATGAACTGAACTGCTGAAAAATATAACAGATTCACTAACATTAAAGGTACTGAGAAATGAAATCACTTTGCCCAGGAGACAAATATCTACTCTCAGAGCCCTTGGAGAAATCACTACCAGTCTCTGAACCTTCACAAGCTTTGGTAACTGTGATAGACAGGGACCAAAAGCACAGATCAGGCAGTAGGCTCTCCAAAGAAGGTTGTGTTTATTCAGGTTAGAGTTGGAGCAATTCATCTACTACAATGTTCCTTTCTTCTGTGTACTAGACAGCTTTCCTGATTTCCACCAAAGTTACCCCCACCGTGCTGTGCTTCGGCAGAAGGGTGGAGAATGTGAAGGTCCACGCTGGCTGGCGAGGGTGGGTGTGGGTGGGGGCGGGGTGAGGGTTGGCAGGATCTCATCCTGCTTGGCCTGGGTCTTGGGCCAGTGCACTTCACGTTGCCGTCTTCACCGGAACGTGATTAGACATATTGAAACATCCTCTGCGGGTATTAGAAAATGATGTGTTCGTTTTTAAAAAATGTTTTGTTGAAGTGGTTATGGAGATGGAACACCCCCAACCCTGATTTCACCATTACACACATATCACCTACATACATAAAAGCATCACATGGTAAAGCATAAAGATGAACTTGTAAAACAATCGCAACAGAATAACTAACTTTCAAACCCCTAAACCAAAAAGAGCAGAACATAATATCATGCATTCTATTTGACAAATATTATCATTGAAAGTGTGATTCTCACACGGCATTTGATAGTGTATAGAAATTACCTCAGTTAAAAATGGGGAGGGGAAAATTCAACACATTCAGCTCTGTGCTTTGATCTTGTGCTTTAAACCTCATCGAGAGACCAGCACAAGTTCTGAACGTCCCTGTCACTGCTGGTGAAGTTCAGGATTTTCCTCCAAAAAGGGACATTTCAAACGGCTGCTTTTCCTAATGTCAGGAGCAGACATAATCATTGTTTGGAGGATGAAAGCGGAAATCTTCCAGGACTCAAGGCCATGATGCCAGGTAGGAACAAGAGGATGCTGATCCTTTCCTCACCGGCCGGTTTTCTCCTCTTGCTCAAAGATCAGAGATGAAGTTTGTAGAGTATTTTCCGAAGAGCACTCTTGACCTCCTTGTTCCTCAGGCTGTAGATGAGAGGGTTCAGCAGGGGGATGACCACGGTGTAGAACACGGAGACGATTTTGTCTCTGTCCATGGACTGCCTGGAGCTGGGCTGCAGGTACATGAAGATGACGGTGCCGTAGAAGATGGAGACCGCGGTGAGGTGGGACGCACAGGTGGAGAAGGCCTTCCTCCGCCCCTCGGCAGAACGCATGCTGCGAATGGCAACGTATATGAAGAGGTAAGAGGTGAGGATAATGAAGAGGGTGAAGAAGACGTTAAAGCCCACAACAAAGAACACGACCGACTTGCTGACGCGTGTGTCGGAGCATGCAAGTGCCAAGAGTGGGGGAATGTCGCAGAAAAAATGATTAACTTTATTAGACCCGCAGAAGGAGAGTCGGAAGGTGTCTGCTGTGTGGATTGAGGCGTTGAGGAAGCCACAGACGTAGGAAACAACCGTCAGGAAGGTGCATACTCCTGCTGTCATGGTGCTGGTGTAATGAAGAGGTCTGCACACTGCAGCATGGCGGTCATAAGCCATTGAAGCCAGAAGGTAACACTCGACAGTGGCAAAACCCACGAAGAAGAAGAACTGAGCAGCACAGCCACTGTAGGAGATGACCTTGTCTCCTGACTGCAAGGCGGCCACCATCTTGGGAGCCACAGCCGAGGAGTAGCCCAGGTCCACAAAGGAGAGGTGACTAAGGAAGAAGTACATGGGGGTGTGGAGGCGGGGGTCCAAGAGGATGATCACGACCATCCCCCCATTCCCAACCACCGTGCTGAGGTAGATGAAGCAAAACACCAGGAACAGAGGAACCTGAAGACTGGGGTCGTCTGTCAGCCCCAAGAGAATGAACTCTGTCACTTCCGTGCTGTTCCCCATTGAAATCTGAGTGAATTTCACCTGGAAATCAAAGAAAAAGGCCAACGGAAAGAAGATGAAACAAGAGGTAGATGGTGTGATGCAAAAAGAGACCATATAAATAAATATATATATATATATATATATATATATATATATATATTGGTTATGTAAAACACACTAGGCCTTTCCACTTTATTATAGCATTTGCTCCTAGGAAAGAGATGCTGTTATGCCTGGGTTTTAGATGAGAGAGCTCAGACTGAAGACCCTTAATATTAAGAAAGTTTGTCTAATTAGTAGATGTCAAAATCAAAGTTCATCCCCTTATATTTTTAATCCACAGTTCTTGCACTCATAGAGCCACATATTTATATGATACAAACATGCATTAAGATGCAGATGTGCACCTAGAATCATGGTTGCTAAGATTTCACTCAATTTTTAAGAATCAAAAAGAGGAAGTTATTAAGTTAAAAAACATGAATCCATCATCCCTTATCCTTCTTATTCCACCTCAGTCATTTAGCCTCACTCAAGATCTCTTGAAATATTCTATGCACAGACAAGTAAATAATGTTAATTAAAGAAATCATAATAGCTTACTGCTAGATACTACTTCAGGGAGTCTAGCTGCACTTAACTCAATCTTTCCATCACATCTGGGGGATGATTAGATTATTTTTCTCACATTATACAAGGGAAAAGTCTGTATCTGGTGATACTCTACACACTCATTTCCAATCTTTATTTTACCTCTCTAAACAATGTTCCGTCATTTAAGACATGCAAGTAGAGTATTTTTCCTTGTCTCTTTAGGTAATTTCCCCATTGGCAGCCTCCTCTTTCTAGCTATTATTTTCTTCTAAAATTGAGCATTTTTGCGGAGACTAGAGAGCAGTAAATAATAACAGTTAAATGAATACTGACTAAAGTCACATAACAGTGAGGTTGACACTAAATGCAGAGATCTTAGTCACAACTCCCTACATATCTGGGAGCTTGTTCCATAACAGCAGCTCAGCTGGAAGGGTGCACGGTACCATGTACATGTATGTATGTGTGTGTGTGGACCATGCGTATAAACGTGATCCTGGTTACAGTCAAGTTCTCCCTTCTTTGCATTTGGGTTTCACACAATCAGCTGGGCAACACCCAGCTCCTGCACTTGCTGTGAGCCTTCCAGGACAGTGACTGATTCAACCCTTCTCGCCTCACCTGGCCTACCATGGGTCCTGCACATATAAATATGTATTTGGTGAATTGACCAGAATAACAGTGCCAAACCTGATTCTCTTGTTTATCTGAGTCCACACTTCTTGCCAATACATTAGCGCAGAGTTACAATATGAAAAATACTCAGGAGTAATCGTGAGTTTGGAGATGGTCAGGTCTGGAGAGAGACTCGGTCCTGCTTTGACAGCACGCTCTGTCCTACTGCCTTTCCGCAGCTGAGGCATGTGCAGGCTCTCCCAGCCGCTTCAGCAGAGAAAAGTAGGGGAGTTGTTGAGTGAAGACAGAAGGGAAAAGATGCACAGGCATCAGAGGGAGAAGTTGCTCTAAGCCAGAGCAGCTCCCCTGGCTCTGGAGCAATGGGTGAGGAGCCCTTTGCCAACAGCACAAAAGCAGAGCAGCCCACCTCTCCCAAGAGCCACCTCAGCCATCTTGGAAAGCTCTGTGGGATGCAGAGAGTGCTCGGCCTCAGCCCCTGGGTTCCTGACGGTGCTTATGAACCCCGCTGCTGAAGTACCTTGTCGGTGCGGACTCGTGTTCGTAGCGCTTCATATTCGTCAGCCTTTCTTCACTGGCTCACAGGTTTCTGACTGAGTGCCAACTTTCCCTTATTACTTCCATCCAGCCTTTCTTGTTATTTTGTTTTGACTTGTGACACATTCATGTAATTCATGTACTCCTAATGTAGCACAATGCACAGTAATATATGACGAGTAGAACTCTGTTCATATATGTGCAGTTTTATTTGTTTGTTTTTGAGACAGGGTCTCACTGTGTAATTCAGGCTGGCCTCAGACTCATGGAGATCCTCCTGCTCTTGCCTCCCAAGTGCTGGAATTACAGGCATGTGCCGCCACACGTAGCTCTTATATATGTAGGGTCACTCAAGAGTCACATGACTACTTAACTGTAAATGTGTGCACTTTTCTAGGGCCAGATTCCTCGACATCAGCACTACTGACATTACTGGCTGGACAGTTCGCCTAGTAACAATTCCTCAAGATACTTTCCGTGCTCTCTTGATGATCAACCCTTTCCCTTTACGCAGCAGTTACTGTTGGTAAATGTGTCTGGATTCAGAGCAGCAGGGCAGAGAAAAGGCCTCATCTACCCACATGATCCCTGAAGAGTCACAGGGCCTGCATCGGAAACCTAACTCCATCCAGCGGACCGCGGCTCCCAGACTTCACTGGCTCCACAGTTCTGTGGAAGATGGCCGCCACAGCCCGTTCACCACCCAGGGCAGAGTTCACAAAGCAAAATTTACTCAGCTCCTGTTTGCAAACCAAATTGTGCACCAACAGCAGAGCTCGTGAACGGGGATTTTTGCGTATTACAGCTGTGTTTCCTTCCTTCTCATGCACAAGCCTGAAACAAATATCACAAGGAGCCTTGAAAGGAAAGGAAAAAGGTCTAAAGGAGGTGTGCTGAAATGCAAAAGAACTTATTAATGTTTAAGAGATATTTACTGCTATAAAGAGAGAAGGAGACTAAATCATCCAGATGCCTAGAAATAAAGATATTCCTTCAAAGTTTCTTCTAAAGAGGTTGGAAAATCACAGCCAACCACCACACCTCATTGGGGAAGTCCACCGGCCTCAGTAAGATCACCAGAATTACTAAATGCCATGAAGGATGAGATAAATCTGCTAGTGCTCTCTGCCCTATTACCAACTGGTTACACTAGCGCCACGTGTAGCAGGCTCACACGTCTGCTGAGTGAATGAATGAGTTAGAACCTCGAAGCTGAGTTAGAATAATGGCTTTAATGGTGCTTACTTGCTTTGAAACTACAGATAAGTAAGTTTCCCTGTATGAAAAGAATATGAAGGGAATAAAATATGGGAAAATCCAGCCCCCTTGTGGTCCATGGTAGGTCCACAGTACCAATTTGTTTCTGTTAAATTGTAAGTCAATCATAGGAATTTGTTTGCCCGACTTTACCGCCGGCTGATAGCAACATTCCACCCAGGATGACTGCCTGAGTACCCGGCTCAGAATCCTGATTCTGTCCTTGCAAGACGCGGCAGAGGAGCTTGGAGCACATGGAATTAGGCGCCTTTAAACTTAGGCCTGAGCTCCATTCTCCTTGTTAACCTGACTCCTTTTGCCCATAGTGTGGAGAATATGGATTTACAGGAAAGTCACGGAGAACATACCTATGTCCTTGGGAGTTGTGAGATCTTAATTCAGAGCTGCCTGCAAGGGCTGAACTTTTTGAAGCCTAAAAAAGAAAAGAAAATCTGTTTGGTCTCTGAAGGCCTTGGATTTCAAAGAGTAAAAGATTTCCCGAGGCTATGTAATAAAAGCACACGGGCAGTTCTGCTGCCGCTCCAGCTTTTGTGAGTCCCACAGTAAATCACGCCAGCCTGCGTGAGCCGTCGGGGTCCCTGAGAAGAGGGTACTTGTGCAGGGTCAGGATCCTCGGGAGAGAGGGTCCCCACGGCCTCTTCCAACCAGGGCTCAGCGTCACACAAACAAGCAGTAAGGCAGTACTTTCCTGAGGGAGCCGAGACACTACGGTGATATGAACAGTCCTAGGAGACACCGCAGAGGGAATAAAAGGGGTCTCCGCTCCTGGCACCTCAGGGTCTCAGCATTCGGGGACCCTGGGGATGTCCTGCACCAGAACCTGGCTGCTTAAGACCAAGTGGGGAAGAATCTCTAATTGGCCCATTCAAAAATCATAAGCTACATCCAAATCTCCACTTATTTAAGCCCAAATTTGACCACAGAGCTCCAAGTCCCAAGAGCTTTGTGAAACAAACACTTTCAGGAAATGGTTTTCCAGTCACCTGGGTTTTAAATGAGTTTAAACATGGAGCTTGCAAGAAGCAAAGGGTTCTGTTTCATTCATATTAATTTGCTGAATTAACAGACACTAACTACCTCCTACATTTCAAGCTTTTTGTTAGACACGTTGGTCTTTCACACAACTCTACAAGAAGTCATCTCTCCGACTTTGCAGGTGTGAAAACCTCGGTCTATACCTACCATCCAGCCCTTTTTCTCATATTATTCGCCCGTAAGAGAAAGCCAGGCTCCTTAGAGAGTTGGCCTGTTGTAGCAGTGGGAGATGGAATAGACCAGACAAGCCCCAGAGCCCTGTCCCACAGCAAAACACAGGAAAAAGAAGAGGAAGAGACACAGGAGAGATGAAGAGAAAAAGACAGCAGGAGAGGGTGGGAAGGGAGGAGGAAGGAAATGATGAAAACGGAAAATTCAGCACCCTGACAACCCCAACCACCAGGGGTGGACACCAGGCTCTGGAGGGTAATCTAGCCCTCTGCTGTACAGGAATTAACATCCTAACACTGAGCTGCTTAAAGTGACAGCTGTTAATGCTGGAAAACACGACGGCCCGGGCTTTGGCAAGCGGGAAGCCTAGTGTCCACTCCTGAGGACGCAAATCTTAGATAAATTATTCATCTGTTTGACTCTCAGCAGCTCCTTCAGGCACTGAATATCTGCCTTCTTCCTTCTCCCAAAAGCTCTGGATTCCTGGGGGAGACTTCCGGGTGGATGCTTTTGACTCCTCTCCTGTCTGGTTCACAAGTTCTACTCAACTCTTCACCCCAATAGTCACACTGGGGGTTGGGGGGAGGGGAGGGGGGGGCAGCTGCCGGGTTGGCGAGTTCAAGGCCCGGTGCCAGCGCTGTCCGCCCGTCCTCGGGCGCATGCTGCCACCTTGCGGCTGCCTGAAGCGTTGCACCGAGGGAGCCGGTCCCAGCCTGGGGCTGGAGACACGGAATCGGTTCCCTGATCAGTGAAAATAGCAGAAGGGTTTGCTGGGAAACTTTTGTTTCCATGCTTTTGTTACAGAAATTCTCCCTTCTTGCAGAGGAAAAGCACAACGGGAAGCTGGCAGTCGACCCAAAAAGCACATTTCTTGACCACATCCCCAGCTGGCACCTCTTGGATTTGACTGCTGGGCTCGGGAGGTCCCGGACACCAGGGGGCCAGGATATTACTGTGAGCATCTTATTTTATCGCCGAGTATTTGCTCAAAGCTGCACAGGTAGGCATCAGTCCAGCTGAAATCTGTGGCTCTGAGACTCCTGCTATTTGTGCCCATCAATTTCTCCAGAGTTTCCTGAGAGCTGATCCCCGGGCATCACCCAAGTGTCTGTACCATCCGCAGGTGCCATCTCCGCGCCTCCACCAGGCCGGCCCGCACGCTGCTGACTCGGCTTCCGCTTCTCCACCCAGCCCACTCTGTCCTCCGCCTCCCACTCAGGACAACCTGGCTGTCTTCTGCAGGTTTTCACTGTGCCCCTCCAGCCCTGGCTCGGCGTCCTTCTGAGGACTTCCTAGAGCACTGACTCTTGTCCTCTCCGCTCGCTCACTCATTCCTGGCTTCTCTGGCCAGAGCCGTGCTTTTGTTACAGAAGTTC
Organism: Petromus typicus; assembly: GCA_004026965.1. Lineage (NCBI taxonomy): Eukaryota > Metazoa > Chordata > Mammalia > Rodentia > Petromuridae > Petromus > Petromus typicus. The sequence goes on along the minus strand of PVIR01009050.1, from coordinate 40,197 downwards.
TCGAGACTCTGTCTCCCACCCAGCAAACCCTTCTGCTGTTATCCATGTCCTTCTTTAAGTTGATCAATAACGGTCCAGATCACCCCCCAGCCTCTTCCCGATCTACTGTGTCATAGCTTCAACTATTTCCACTCCCGTCTCATGAAAAGAGTATTTTGAAATGATGTCCTCGCTAGCCTGTAATCCTCAGGATAGCAGACTGGTGTCGCCGTGCTCACGCACGCATATAGCATACTTGTCTGGCCATCTTTTACTCTGTTCCCTCCGTCTCCTCCAATAGCTTCTTTTCTGCTTTGCAGTCATTTCTCATTTTAAAATGTTTCTCTAGTTTCCTTGAATGTGAGAAAACCTGTGACATTTGACTTAGAGTCTGATTTATTCCACATGATGGGCTCCCGTTCGATCTACTTTCCTGCAAACAGCATGCTATCCTTTTTCATTGTGGCTGGACAGTATTGCAGCGTGTATGGAAGCGTCCTTATCCGTACATCTGGGGACAGGTACCTAGGTTTTTCTCACGGCTTAAACCACTGTGCCTGTGTAGCCCTGAAGATGTGTGGACATCTTCACGGCACGCTGACTGCGGTTCCTCTGGCTGTGTGCCACAGGCGGGAGAGCTGGACCCAGTGACAGTCGCAGTTCTAGCCTTTGGAGGGACCTCCACGCTGATTTCCATGATGCCGCGCCAACTTCCGTTCCCACTAACAGTGGTGAAAGTGGTCCTCCCTGCCTCCTCACCCGCGCTTGCTGGCGCTGGTATTCTGGATGACAGCCCCTCTGCAAGTCTCCATTTGCATTTCCATGATAGCTAAAGATATTGATCAAGCTTTCTGATGTATTTATTGAGCATTTGTACTTCCTCTAAGAAATGCCTGCTTGATTCATTTGCCTGCTTGTCAGTGGGCATGCTTGTTTTCTTGATGGTAAGGCGGATGCGAGGGTGGAGCCTGCACAGGAGGCCGACGCCGCTGTCGCCCCTGGGCTCCCGACCCGCGTGCTGAAATCACTCGCGACTTCGTGTTGTTCTGTCTCGGCAGGCTGATACTCTAAACGCTCTAGCTCCGAAAAACATTTCAGCTCCGCGTCTCTTCCCAACCAGGAAGCATTGCGGTGGCAGTGGCCTAGTTTTATCCCCTTCTCTTATCTCTTTCACTAGAAGTTCAAATTAAGGCCAACTCCATTGTGAAGTCGTCCTCTGAAGTCAAGAACAACACGCGTGCCCTTCTATTTATACCTTCCCAAACCGCCGGCCTGATGTCTTCGCACACTGAATTCTTCCTTTCATTTTTTCCACCCGGAGCCTAAGCATTAGCTCTCCCCCGTCCATATTTCTTCTTTTTCCACTACCTTGACTTCTGCCTCCAGGAAGGCAACCATCCCGTGTGGACACGGCAGTTTTAAGGTCACTGGACGACCTTCCCGGGCTGTAAGTTCTTCGAGGGCAGAGGCTCCGGCGTGAGCTTCTGCAGAGGCGTCCCTGGAATCTAGCACAGCGCGGGTACCAACGGTTCTCTAAACCCCGTCTCATTTTCTGTTTAGTAAACTGGCCTGGGCACAGAGATGTGAGCTGAGGAGTCCACTTGAAGAAAATTTATTTACTCTTAACTCAGCAAACTAACTTACAGATTATCAAGCATAGCCATTTAAAATAGTATGTACACTTCCCACGAGGGGCAGAAATGGAAGAGCGCGGATTTGTAGGCCCATAGCCCTAAAGGCTATTTCTTAGAGAAAGATAAAAATCATAACTCAAACCACTGCCTTAAATATACTGCTCTGCTGCTTTGGATGAAGAAACTAGTACTTAATAACTATAACAATACAATCAGAGGAGAAGGCACACAGGAGCTGGGCGCGCCTGCTCCTAAGGACAACTCTGTGCGCCCTCTGGGCTCCGTGTCCCCCACACAAGGATTCCAGAATCCACACCAGTTGTCACTTTAAATGTCTCCACTCTCCAGTCTCCCTCCCTCCATCGCTCTCCTCTTTCTGACCACATTCAGAAAACACTTCTCAGTACTGATCCTGCTCGGACACATCTTCTAACCCTCCTCTCCTCGCCACAGAACATCTCCAAAGCTGTGTCCACGTCTCCCGAGGAAATGAAAAAATGATCAAAACCGAAAAGATCCTTGAGAAGTAACAGAAACAGTAAACGTTGGAACTGGAATGGAACCCACCCTGGGGGTCCAGGGCCACAAGAAGGCCCCTGGAGCTGGGAGGCCTGGGATTGGCTGACCGAGTGGTAGTCAGAGCTGGGAGGCCTGGGATTGGCTGACCGAGTGGTAATCACAGCTGGGAGGCCTGGGATTGGCTGACCGAGTG